>DF362039.1:7895-24040 GCA_000787875.1 Solanum virginianum
ACTCGAAAAAAGATCCCATTGATAATGACTATGGGAATTTCAAAAAAAGAAGTTAATGTTGTGGCCCCGGAATAGTAGGACAAGATGCTTTTTTAGATATTTTTGGGAGGATATCCAGAACTTTGGCAGGATTATCATGTCAGAATTTTCTGAACATCCAGTTCCTTTGCTACATCTCTGAGGTTGATAGCATTTTAAGTTGTGCTGAATAATGTTTAGTTTACGCTATTATGTATTTTGCTCCTGGAACAGGAAAGTGGAACTCAAAAGCCTGTAGTTGCTTTTATTGCTGGATTGACTGCTCCCCCTGGACGGCGAATGGGTCATGCCGGAGGTACTTTTTTTCATTAAGTATTTCAACTTTTGATTATACCTACCCGGCGGACCAAATTATCTGGAATTTGATTAAATCGATTCTGGTTACATACAAAGAAGTAAAAGGGGATGTTCCATGTTTAGTTTATGTTGTTCCACATGCCCTTAAAAAGAAATCTTCCCTCCATATTTTTTTTCGTCATTTTAAAATGTTGATCAGAAGTTTATGCTAGAATTTCTTATGTATCTATTTTTGGTGAAAATTATACTATGGGATTCTTTGTGAGTAATGAATTGCGCCTTCCATTTCCATGGTCCCTCAAACCAAAAATAATGGAAGAAAATAAAAGAATCTACCAGAATTGCTTGTTTTTGGTACTAATGAAAAGAATCTGCTGATTATTAATATCCACAAGTATGAAGGATAATTATTGCAAAACCTGGCTCTGTTCTCTTTTCCTCATCCCATTTCCGTTAGTCTTTTCTTGAAAATTACCAGGAACTGGCGTGGTCGCTCTTCTACTGTGTTGCTTTGCTACATTATCATGTCGATGATCGAATATTGCATGAGTTATAAAAAGATGCTTCAGGTTACCTTCTGTCATGCCTAAAATAGTTTAATCCTGAATTTTTGGAATTGCAGCTATCGTATCAGGGGGAAAGGGAACAGCCCAAGACAAAATCAAGGCACTAAAAGAAGCCGGGGTTACAGTGTGTGAATCGCCTGCTAAAATTGGAGTCACAATGCTCGACGTTTTCAAACAGAGGGGTCTCGTGTAAGGCTGTGGCGCAACAATATCTTCATTTAGAAATTGTTTTTGCTTGTTTTGTCTTCAGGCATCCGTGAAATTATGATGCCTCGTTATCCCACCATAACCCATTTTTGGCAGATAATAACAAAGAGAATTTGATGGATATGAAACACTATCCAAGGACCATCAAGAATTTGTGTTGATTTATTGTTATTTAGATCTGATTTTTCATGTTATTATAACAAGATGTTGCAGCAATACAATACACAGAGTTGTATTGAGAGCATGCTTTTGGCCCAAGGCAAATTCATAATACAAAACTATTTCCTAACCTTGCTCTTTTGGCCTTCAATTACTATATAGTAAATTTCATGTAAACCAAATAGCCAAAAACAGTTTTACACCAGCCTTTTTTCTTCAAGAAGGCTGTGCTCATCGCTGAATAACGTGATGCAATGGATGGGGTTGTTCTTTTTTTAATTATAGGTCTCAGGTTTGAGCCTTTGGTATGGAAGGAAAAATCTTTGATTGGGAGGGTTTTCCTCAAATAAAGTGCGAATTTGGATGAGTTAGGTTTCAATAAGCACACTGGCTACCGGGTGGGCAATAGAAAAAAGAAGGCTTTGCTTATGTAGGTGAATTTGGTCAGCTGCGCCAGGGAAAAGAATAGAAGAAATATTTGACTATTTCATGCATGCTCAGTTCCAGCTCCCTCTTTTCCAAGTATAATATCACGTGGTGTAATTTCACAGGTGAAGCTAGGCGAGGACAAAATATATATGGCTCTAATTCCTATTTTATAAATATATGGCTCTAATTTCTATTTTATAAGGACAAGACTTTTGTAGATACTTGGTTTAAGTAACACGTACCAAAGTTATTTTTTTTAAAAAAGAATATTCACAAGCAAAACAGATATAACAAATAATAAAAAAAGTAAGACGTACTCCACATTTAGAAAACAAAAACAACAGCAATAGTTAAATAATGCAATAACTAAAGCACAAAAAATAACGTGGAGTCAGATATGTAGGATAGGGTTCGAAGGTAATTTATTTACTCAGATGTTAATTAACATATAAAACTCGAAAAAAAATCCCATTGATAATGACTTCATAAATAAATAAATAAAATATCACCAGCTGGTAGAAGGTACTGGAAGATGGATAATTCACTTCACCTGTTTATATATAAAGCTCATTACAGAGCTTCAAAATTCAAACAAAATTCTCTACAATGGCTTCTTCTTCATCATCATACAAGAAATATGAGATCCGAAAACGAGATCCGGACCCGAAATCTGCTGTTCTGTTAGTGATTGACATGCAGAACTACTTCTACTCCATGGGTAAGCCGATTCTACCTGCAATTAACAACACAATCGGTCTCTGCCGCCGGAATTCCGTGCCGGTGATATTCACGCGCCATTGTCATAAGTCACCGGAGGATTACGGCATGCTTTACGAGTGGTGGAACGGTGATATTATCAGAGATGGAACTGTTGAAGCTGAACTTATACAAGAGTTAGATCGGAGAGACGGTGATTTGGTAGTGGAAAAACATACTTACAGTGCCTTCAGAGGTATATTTTTTCCTCTGATTTTGTTTTTATTGAATCATTTTGTAGGTTTATTTCGATTTCATTTCCTTTGGATTTCTTCTTCTTTGTTGTTGAACTTTTTAACTTTTTTTGGTAGAATTGCTGCTCCTTGCTTTAACTGTGTTTAGTGACAAAAACACACTTAAATTAAAGGTGAATTCCAGAGGCATTATATATAAACGTATGTTCTAACTCGAGTGAACACTTAAATTTTGCGAAATTGAACAAGTAAATACACACTTCTATGTTGCAATTTGCATGGAATACAGTTGTCCTGCATGATAACTGATTTGTATTATGCCAAATAGGACGTGTGCGTGTATTTGCTAATTTTACGTAGTTTAAGTGCCTACTTGTGCAAACTCAAAGTGAGAGGGCATAAGATGCCAGATGAGACCAAGGTAAAACGACATGATTATGTGTTATGTCAATTTCATACCTCAATTGTTTCATTTGGAGTGAATGGTCAAAAGCACTGATGAAGTATCTGATTTTTCGAGTTTTATAAGTTTCCTATCTGAATTATTGAAACACATTTCAACTGTAAGTTGTTCTCTTACTATTGTTCAAGTAGAACAAGGAAAGGGAACAAGATTGTTAAGATGTCTGTTGATAAATATTGGTTGTTAATTAAAGTAAGAAATTTGAAAAATTGAGATGCTTCCTTCACTCTTCCATTTATCTTCTAAACCTTCTATTGTATTAAAGTATAGCTATGGGATAGTTGACTTACGTGCGTTTCTTCTCGAGTGAGAATAATATTTGGCCATCTCGACATTCAGTTGTCTTGTAATACAAAGAGAGTGATAGTTGAGGTAGGTAAAAAGAACAATGAACAATTAACATATGAAATTCATAGGAAAAATCATAGTTTATGCATATTTTTGTTGATAACTTTTTTAGCAAATGATTTATCGACCTATTAAACCACCGCGAGGAATTCATTTTTGAGTAAAGCAAAAATAGGTCTCTGTCTAATATTTTGCAAGTTTTTGTACATGTTAGATCACAATCTAAGGTTTTGTATGTAAAGTTATTCAATATATGAGCAGACATTAGACTGGAATCTAACCTTATCTGAAAAGGTAATTTGTTAAGGACTATAATTTGCATAACTTTCCAAACATTTGCAGATACAAACTTAGAGGAGAAACTGTTTGAGATGGGGATAAAAGAGGTAATAGTGACTGGAGTAATGACCAATCTGTGCTGTGAAACCACAGCCAGAGAGGCATTCGTTAGAGGGTTCAGAGTCTTCTTTTCCACAGATGCAACTGCAACTTCCTTACCAGAATTGCACGATGCTACATTGAAGAACTTAGCTTATGGTTTCGCTTATTTGGTTGATTGCAAAAGGATTCAATCTGCCTTCTCAAGTTCCTGAGCACTCAAGAGTCAAGGTACACTAATCTACTTTGCTCGAACTCTTCAAAAAATGTCGCTAAGTGTGTGTTGGATCCTGAGTACCCAAGGGTCAGGTACAAAAAACCTATGTTAGTGCTCGAATTTTCAAAGAATGTCGATAAGTATATGTTGGATCCTGAGCACCCAAGAGTCAGGTACAAATAACCTATGATGGTCGAACTTTAAATTAGAATATCGATAAGTGTGTGTTGGATCATGGATCCTGAGGGCCCAAGAGTCGGGTACAAAAAACCTATGTTGCTCGAACTTTCAAAGAATAAGTGTGTGTTGGATCATCCTGAGTACACGAGTCAGGTACAAAAACCCTATGTTGCTTGAACTTTTGAAAGAATGTCAATAGATGTGTGTTGGATCTTGAGCACTCAAGAGTCAGGTACAGAAAGTGAATAAATTAGTGATGAATTTTCTATCATAGCTAATATTTTCGTGGTAAAAATATCACCTTTGTTGTATTATGCTAATACACATGATGATATTTCGTGGTGTATGCTATTTGCAGGTAATATTGTAATGTTAGCCGATGAAACTAGCGGTATGGAGAGGTACTTTAGTGAGTAAATATTTTAAAATAAGTAGATGTAAAGATAATATAAATACATAACAAGTTTTACCTTCTCATGTCAAAGGTGAAATACTTATTTGCACCGAGTGTTTATATTAAAATAATGTAATTTATCTTGAAATGATGTGGCTTATGGTAGGTAAATCTCATATATGTCTAAAGGCTGGTTTTATATAAATTATTTTCCATATGATATGTTTTGATTAAATTGTTTTTCTCATATTATTACCAAAAATGAAGTACTACATTAAATTGGTTTATTTAAAGTAATACATTTAATTGGTTTACTTAAATATGTGTTGAATTGTGGCTTATGGTAAGAAATCTCATACATGTATATAGAGTAGTCTTTTAGTCAATTATTTTCCATATTATATACTTTGGAAAGTAAATTATTTACTCTCCATATATGTGATTGCCTAAGATTAATTTTTCCCTATATAAAGGAACTATACATCTAGACTTTCACAACTTATAAAATTCACATTCATATGACTATTTTCATTTTTCTTGATTTTGATTAGGGTTGATGTGTCGATGTTGGCGAGTGAGATGATGCCCGCGATGCATCCATCTTCAACCATTTTCTTGATTGTCAAGCTCATCTTCATCTGACGACTTCAAATTGTAAAGTGTCGCTCGGTTGAAAGTAATGTTGCTGATTCCTTTGTTCAAATTTGTACAATGGCAAAAGCAAAATTACCGACAACCGAAAGAGACTCTGCAATTTGAGGTCGTTAGAATCCATGGCCATTCTGATGATTGAGAACATGCATTGAAGATGGATTCACCACAAACGCATCATCTTTCTCATCAACATTGACACAAAAACCCTAAATGAAGATTGTTGAATAGTTCAAGGTGTATATAAGCTGAGTTCAAATGAAGAAGGACGATATTGTTTTTAAATTTCATCTAAAATTCCAATTAATGATTTAACTTGGTTAATCTTTTCTATTAATCAGAAGAGGGATCTTTATTTTTATTATCGTTACTTGACTGATTGTTACATATTATTTCCACTCTCTTTTAACACATAGCATTGGTTAATTGATGTATAAATTTAATGCAATTGATATGAAAGGTCTTTATTGTTCATATTAAATTTTAGAAAAGTTGAATTTTAATTTATATTATTTGCATTTAATGGAACTCACAACTTTTTGCATTTAATAGGGGCTAATCTCCTATTCGTCTTTTTAATAATAATTAGTAGTAGTATAAGTAATCACATAGTTTCTTTTTGACAACATGCATTTTATTTAGGATATAGGGTTAGTAGATGGTCGAGTGTTATCGTACTTTATTTGGAGGTTAATCTTCCATTCATCTTTTCATTAATAATTAGTAGTAATATATACTAGTAATCACGCAGTTTGTTTTTGTCAAAATGCATTCTATTTGTCGTTTTATATGCTTGGTATATATCTTGTTATTTTATTGTCATATTTTTTGCTAGTCTGATTGAAATTTTCTTTTCTTTTTAGATGAGAAATCTCTTTACTTAATAAAGTCTCCGTATATCTTCTTTTTTCAGGTTTAACTCGTGAAATTATTAAAAAAATGATTGTTATTTTAACCTATCAAACTATGCAAAAAGATAACATCAACTGAGAGTAGCATTTATTAGTATTTCATTAAAATATGAGAGCTCCAATTATAAAATAAAAATGATCTAAAAACATATTATCATAATGTGAAGAAGATTAATGTCATTAACAATAATAACATGCCTAGTAATACTTCAGAAATGAGGTATGAAGAGAGTGTTGCATACGCGGCTTTACCTTTATGTTACGGAAATAGAGAGACTATTTACGAGCTGTTTTTATTTTGTCAGTAATGTTATAGTTTAATCTAATTGGTTGATCATAAATTTTGTATATGATTAATATAGTTTAACCTATTATCACATGTTAATTTATCTTAATTACTTGATGATTAGAAAAAAGTATTTTAGAAGTGATTTTTTTTATATAAACTTCGTTTATTTTTACAATATTGGTACATGAATAGATATGCCACCATACAAAAAATGAATTTGGTGGAATTCAATAATTTTAATATTTTTAGTTGATATGTCTAAATAATTTTACTAGAATGCAACAAGTTATCTTTTTCTAAAATTCAAATTCTATAAATTCAAATTCCTAATTCAAAATCTATAAATTTAAATTCCTAACGCCATATTTGTACATAGCTAGTTTTTTTTTTAATGATCTTATTTTCTTCGTTTTGCTTTTTCTTGAAAGGGAACATTTAAATCACTATTTTTCTTCTTAATTGTTAAGTCCATCAAAACAATAAACCTTTCTTTAGTTATTAAATATTATAGCTTGTCAAGTAATAAAGTGATTGCACAAAACTTGATATAAGAAAAGAAATCGATCTCTAGATAATATTTAATAAAATTATAACGATACAGAGAAAATCACTATAAGCAGGAACTTGAAAAATAACCTTCATATTGTGTTGCTACAAAAGGATAGTAACTTCTTATCGGCTTTGACATCTACCCAATAACTGATATCAATCAATAACGATAACAATCAATAATCGATAAACTAATAGTCAATAAGCTAATATCTTAATAATTCTATAACTATTTAGCATATATACAAATCAATAAACTTCAAAATCAAATTGACTCAACCGATATGTGACCCTACTACCAGTGCAGACCACATATGTTCGAAAAATGTTTCCCTTGATTTTTTTTGAAGAAAGTCCTTTCCTAAGATTTGAAAAAAAAAAGTTGATTTGGAAAACATTTTCCAACATTTAAGCCAACCAAACACGAGAAAGTTGAAAAACATTTTCTGAAAAATGTTTACCTTCACACCAAGCACACCCTAATTCGCTGTTTAAACTTCTATTGAACAGTTATTGCAGTAACACAGAAATTAGAAACATGCAACTACAAGGAGAAAAAGGATTCATAATTTCTTATATTACACTTCTATCACCTCAAGAAGAGTTGAAAAGATACATGGATTAAGCTCCATGAAGCTGACAATTAACAGGGATATCATTGCGTTGAAGGTAAAGCGCAAAAGACATTGGCGAGAAGCATAGCATCATCCCGAGAAGAAGTGGACATCTGTTGAAGTATAACACTCTTCACGGGACCAGCAGCAGCCTCACCAGCGCGAGCAGCAAGTTCCAGATACACCACAGCTTGCATCATCTCTCCTTCCTGTTCAATGTGAAAAAAGAGTGGTTATGATGCATCAAACAAGGGATAAAATTAGCAGAATGGATGAGATATAAACTACAAGTGGAAACAGACTGTCTATTTGCAGTCTAGCTTATACAGGTATCATCTTCGGGCTATTACTGAAGACTGTTAAGTTTTTACTAGAAACTACTAAGGCTTCTATTGCTTGTATTTGGAGGGAGGAAATCTACTGCACGACTTCCTATCAAATGAAGGTCACAAACATATAGGTGAGTTGATAATGTGCGAAGTTGTTGGCTAAGGAGTCTTCTCCTAGCAGATTCTTTCCGAAACAACCTCTTTGTCCCTATGAGGTAGTAGTAAGGTTTGCGTACATTTTGCCCTCCCTAAACCCCACTTGTGGGATTTCACTGGGTATGTTGTTAGTCTTTTCCAATGTGCCCCGAAAAAGGAGGTGAGCGCTAGTGGTTAAAAGATCACAGACTACAAACAAACAACCACCATGTTCAGTCCTAAATAAGTTGAGTCTGCTATATAAATCCTAACTGACAATGTCATCGCAAAACAATATTACACGTTCACAGGCTTTGTGTGCGTGTTTTTGGTGGGCGTGGGGGTGTATGAAACATTTGGCACCATAGAATTACGTGCTTGTTTGTACCTGTGTATGAGCAAATTGAACTAGAAAAGGAGTGCAGGAGCATTTAGGCACTACTTACAGAAAACAGACTCAGCCCATGCTCAAGCTGAGCTTTGCTATGACCTCGATCAGCTGCTCTCCTCATCCATTTTTTTTGCTAATTCTTGAGACTTCATCAAACCTTCTCCAACCGAGTAGCACAATGCAGTGTTATACATAGCACGGACATATCCACCTTCCGCTGCCCTCACATACCACTTTGCCTGTGCAATTAGAGTAAACCTTTTTTAAGTATAGTTTTCATTAGACATATTTCTGTAATTTGAACAGACAGATGAAACTAACAATATTTTAAGCACCATTACAGTTCCCAAGACCTATATCCATAGTTTATACGAAGAGTGAATACTAGCAAGATATTATGCATCATAATGTACACTTGAGTACAATTGACGTAGGAAACTCCAGATTAGATTCTACTCATCCTGTAAAACCTTCTACGATATTAAGTAAATAACTTAAATGAGGTAAATTTCTCATACCATTTCCTGGATATTTCTATTTGGACCATGACCTTTCTGTAAATAAAGTGCAAGCTGGTACTGAGCTCGAACATGGCCACCAAGGGAAGCTTTATAAAGCCATTTAACAGCTTCCTCAGGATCCGGAGGATTCACTGCATAAGATATAGAGAGATCACAACGAAAATTAAAGTTAAAAGTTGTCAATAGAAATGAAATCTTATCTTTTTTCGATCAGAAACCTCAACCTAAAACTCTACAAAGTGCAAATTAAATGGAAAGTTTCAGCAGGGTACTCTTAAAAACCAAGTTTTTGACTTGACATGTAGTATCAAGTATGTTTATAGGAACCATGTCAAGAATTGAGATCAATCATATACTAGAACCATTTTGACTTTGTTTTCCACTTTTTTGGAGCCATGTTAACCTTCTTTTTAGTTTTTATAAAAGAAAAATCCCCAAAGGCTAGTTGCGCATGGTTCGAAACTCGGTGATGGGTACACCTCTCTATCATTCTCTATTATAAACCTAGATTTTGTCTGTTGTAAGGTGTAACACATGATGTGTGCAGAGTCACATTGCATTCTCGCCACCAGACCAAATCGCTGGGGCGAGCCAAATAAGTATTTGAATCTGGACAGTCTTAAAGACGGAAGTGCTTTCACATGAATATATCTGTTTCTATCAATTTTGGTAGGAGCCATGTCAACAATTGTGAGCAAGCAAACAAGGTTTTAGTAAATAATAACAAAACGAGCAAAAAGAATACTAGCATGAGTGAGCATTTAAGGAGAGGCCAGTCAGAGTAGGAAGCAGAAGGCAAGGAGCTTTAATCACTAAACCTTTCAAAGCTATCAACCTCATCATTAGTAATAATTCGCGCGATTAAGGTTAATATCTTTCACATATTCAGCTTAGTTTGATAAGAATATCTATTATGCATAACATACAGGCTAGTTAACACACATCCCCTTCTTAACCCCCGACGCCTATATTGCATCCAACATAGCTGAATTTTTAGGCCCTAGACTTAATTGAATGAATATGACTTAGGGTGCATATATCACGAATCCAGCCAGAAAACATGATGCTATCAACATGGCAAACGTTCTTTCACTTAACCGTAAAAAACCCCAACAATAAACAAACAGCATTCATCCAATCCACAGAAGCAACTGAATGACTAAGGTACAAATAAGTTCATGCAACAATCTCAGCACCTAAGGGTGTGCCCTAGGGGTCAAGAAGAACAATGAGGTCTCAAGTTCAATTCTTAGGAAGGGGGCACTATGGAACAATCAGTAAATAATGCCTTAGCTCAAGTCCTCGCAGATACCCATAACATGGTAAGATAGCAATAGTTTTTTGTTTGGAATGATATAATTTTGTCTCTAAGGGTATTTTCTAAAGGTGTAACAATCTAGGACTATTATAGTAAAGGGCTAGGGTAGGTCCTTTCGATTGCAGGAATAATTCACTTTGGCTCGGTGTTTTAGTGAAGTTGAGTTGAAATCCTATAAGAGTGTATATAGGTTGTGATTCTTATATCCGTTCGAGCTTGGGTGATTTCCACGTATAAATATCTTGCGTAATATTTCTTTTGCTTTGCAATTTTATAAGTTTGATAATTAAGTTGTGGCACACTTATGGAATATAGTCTTACAACAGTTCCATATAATTAGAAAACTTTAATTAATACAACTGCAAAGCACGCCCTTGGAGTAGCTCTTTAATATGACTGAAGATCTATCGGAACAGTCTCTTCACGTCACAAAGACAGGGGTAAGATTTACGTACATTCTATCCTTTTAAGACTCCACTTGTGGAATTACACTCGGAATGTTGTTGTTAAACCTACATAGTCAAGGATAAATTTCACCTAAAGTTCCGATTGATAGTTTAACTTCTAAACCTTTTCTATCAGAAGAGGGATCTCTAGTTTTTCCTATTATCATTACTTGACTGACTGTTAAGTATTATCTCTACACACTTTAACACTTAGCATTGGTTTACAGCTATATAAATTTAATGCAACAGATATATAAGTTTAATGCAACTGATATGAAAGAACTTTATTAGTCAAATTAAATTTTAGAAAAATTGAATTTTACTTAATACACTAAAAGAAGGGTCTTATGTGCATTTAATGGAACCCACAACTTTCTGCAATAGCATCATATTGTCTTAGATATATCTACATATAAATGACAGAGTAAATTTCTAGTTTTAGGAAACTTTTAGAGTAGCACAAAATTAAGCAGTTAGAACCATTTAATCTATAAAAGGTGTTTTAAGAGGTAGAGGTAAGGCCGAAGAAGATTTGGGAGGATGTGGTTAACACAAGCTCCCTTCTGAACCCCAACGCCTATATTGTATCCAACACAGCTGGATTTTTAGGCCTTAGACTTAAACAACAACAACATATCCAGTAGAATCCCACAAGTGGGGCCTCCCGTAGAATGTACGCAAACCGTACCACTACCTCATAGAAGTAGAGAGGTGGTTTCCTGGGAACCCTCTTAGGCCTTAGACTTAATTGAATGAATATAACTCAGGGCACATATATCACGAATATAGCCAGAAAACATGATGCTATCAACATTGCAAAGCTAGTTCTTTCACTTAACTGTAAACAGCCCCAACAATAACCAAACAACATTCATCCAATCCACAGAAGCAACTGAACACACAAGGCAGGAATGAGATAATGCAACAATCTCAGCACTTAAGGGTGTTCTAGGGGTCAAGAAGAACCATAAGATCTCAAGTTCAATTCTTAGAAAGGGGGCACTATGGGACGATCAGTAAATAATCTCTTAGCTCAAGTCCTCGCAGATACTCGAGGCAACACCATGTTTCCTTCCTTTAAACACATCAGGACAAGAGTATACACCACCAGTGGACTCTAACACCAACACCAATGGTTTTGTTGGCTAAGAATCACTCACTCCGTCCACTTTTACTTGTCCACAGTGGACTTTACACTCCCTTTAAGAAATAATAAATAAGAGCATATATCACTACAACATGGCAACACCTACATTAATTGGTATATAATCTCAACTCTCAAGGGACTTGACAAGCGATTTGAACAATGAGTAGTTAAGGTTAAGGTTAAGGTTAAAACAATTAGTATAATTGCCTTTCTCTTGATATGCTAAAGTAGATAGGTAACAATAAAAAACTATTTTTTTCACAGTGAACAAGTAAAAGTAAACGGAGGGCATACGTAGCACATAAATCCATACCAATACATGTGCTAGTATGAGTGCAACCTAGCCCGACAGCATAGTTGGCCATAATAGTGTAGAGATACTACCCCTCCCCTACTTTCTCTTTTTCCTTCAACCCCAAAAAGCTAAAGACGGGGATTAATTACTAGTTTCTTAGAGTCTTTGACCATCTCACTCAGTATTGGAGGTTCAGCCAAAGTAGTGATGGTTCAGCTTTCGAGTCTGTTCTGATTCTTCCGACCTTGAATCTAGATTTCCATGTATATTTAGCTATTGATCATCAGAGTTTATGACTGTAAGACAGAAAAAAAAAAAGGATAATGGAACAATGTGAATACCTTGCAAGAGTGAAATCCCCAAATTGCACTGACCAACAAGGTCACCAAGCTCAGCAGCTTTTCTATACCAACTAATCCCTTCTTGTCTTTTCCCCAACTCCCAGTATAGTAACCCAGCGTCCACCATAGCTAATGTAGACCCACGATCAGCTCCTTTGAGAAAGGAATCAAGAGCTTTACCAAAATTACGCTTAACCCCGCCTGTTCCAAGCTTAAAACCCTTACCCCATCTGAGAAAAACCATGGATTCCCTCAATGGTCGAAGTGCATCGCACCAAGACTTGCAAGCCAGAGAAGCTGCCCGTACATCCGACGGCGTAAAAGTGGCAGCAATTCTCAACAGAACATCATACGGAAGCTGAGAATAGTCTTGGTTGTAGAGATTATTACTACTACTGCTACTAGACTTAGACTTGGATGGTGATGATGGAGTTGTTGTTGTGACGTTTTTGGAGTGACTGGAAAAGGGGTTTTCCGTCGAACGATTTTGAAGATGGGTTTGTTTTCTCTTGAAAGGGAAAGTGCTGAAACGAGCAGAGCCGTCGGAATCGGAGTTGGCCGGCGGCCATGTTTTCTGATTCATTCCGGTGGGAGGAGGGAAGGAGGACAAGGCGGAGAAGTACAGTGGAGTGAGTGTTATATATATAGGCTCAAGTCCGCCCTTAGTTATCATTTATATTTTATTTAGATACCGAATTTAGCCTTATTTGAATTATTTAGAAGCCTTATGCCCATGTGGCACAAAAAATTGGGCTCGTAAATTATTATTTTTAATATTTTTTTCTTTGAAAAAATACACAAAATAGATTTAGAGCCTGTTCGGATGAACTTACTGCTTTTAATTTATAAGCCAAAAGCAATAAGTTAGAATTAGTTTTTGACTTATTTTGGTCATTATGGCTTTAAAATAGTGTCTATAAGCACTTTTTTAATTTACCCAAACACTCCAAAAATACTTAAAAGCTATTTCAACATAAAAACACTTAAAATAAGTCAATCCAAATAAGCTCTTAATTTGAAATTATTTATCATTAATAGACTCAATACAAACTATTAAGGGACAAACTATTTACCATCTTACCCTACTTATCCTTTTTTATTTCGCCTGATGTAGTGCTGATGTCAGCATAAATATTATGAAATATATTTCAGTGGTATATATATATATATATCATATAGAAAAAGTTCAATCTTTTGTGATACTCTGGCGGTATATTGATACCCAATTGATATCATATAAGATTATGTTTTTTTTAACAGAAATAAATAAAAAAAATTTAAAAAATTATTAAACTCTAAATTAGTAGAAAATATATCCGTTGTGATACTCCATCGGTATATTTATAACATAGCGGTATCGTGTAGGACTAGAAAATTATTAAAGTAACAAAATTATTTATTAAATTCTAAATAAGTAGAAAATATATTTTTGTGATACTTTGTTGGTATATTGATACTCTATCGGTATCATATAATTTTGAGCTCTTCTTTTAATAAATAAAATAAGTAAGAGAAGATTATTTAAGTTGCAAATTTATTTATTAAATTCTAAATTAGTAGAAAATATATTCTCTGTGATACTCTATTGATATATCGATACCATATCGGTATCATATAGAATTGAACGTAATTCTCTCTGATATCTTATCGGTATATGTATATCCTATTGATATATCATATGAGGTAGGTGCTGATCTCAGCATGCGAATTTTAATATTAAGGGGAAATTTTTTAATAATATGAGACATAAAATATAAAGAGATATATGAATATAAATAGTTTACTTGAAGGGGTCGTGAGTTTATTTTCCCTTTTTCTTTTTCGTCCCTCTCGTTATTCATATTTTTTTTGTCGAAAAAAATGAAAATCATCATTTACATCTTTTTTTTTCTATTTTGAAATTTGGATATTTTTTTTTTCTCTTTTCATTTGATAATTGTAAAAATAAAGACCATCATTCACGACTTTTAGCCTTTATATATATAGTACAAATTAAATGGCAGATTAATACTTATTTAGGGGTGGAAGCTCAGGAGTTGCGAATATGCTTTTTAATTTGATTTTAGTGTATATTTGCGTCTTTTAATTTTAAATATATATTAGTAAACGTACACTTATATAAATTTAAATAAATAAAGACATGTGTCTTATATAAAATTATATAAGACACTTCACGTCTTATGTATATTATCATGTAGAGTGCGTGTGTTTACTTATCTTATTTTATATAAATTTAAACGCCTATTTATGCAAATCAAATTAATGAATATATTTAAGTATTACACTTTGTTTAAATTATTGATATTTTTAAAATTAAAAAACAAATCATGAATTTTTTTGTCATTTATTAATGAAAGTGATAAATATGTACATATATACCAAAGAAATCATCATAATATATATTTTTTTATTCCTCCAAAAGAAACGATGGCAATTTAATTACTTATCTAATTATATATTGAGATGGAGGATATGTATACATTATTTCTTAGACGATAAAAAATATACGACATTATTTTTAATAAAAGGCATATTTGCTCTATTTTTGTATAAAAAGAAAATTAAATGATAAACAACACAAGCGGGTTCCTAGGAAACAGTCTCTCTACTTCTATGAGGTAGTGGTAAGGTCTGCGTATATTCTATGCTCTTCAGACCCCACTTGTGAAATTTCACTGGGTATGTTGTTGTTGTTGTAAACAACACAACCAGGTCAGAAATCTTAATGGAATTGTTTGGTGGAAAAAATATTTTAAAATTAATTTTAAAATAAATTTATTTTATGTTTAATGGAAACAAAATTATAAAATAAATTATTTAAAAATTATAATATCATTTTTATTCTATATTAAAAATAAAATAATTATTCTGAAATATTTAATTATAAAATAAAATGAAGCCCTAAATATGCTAGAAGGGGATAAAAAGAAAAAAATATACTTATTAATGGGATTGAAAAAACAAGAAGAATGAAGACAATAGAGGAAGGTTCTTAGATAGAGCAACCTTAACCATATTATTGTGGAAAAACTTATTTGGTGTCCTTTTTTGTTTTGTTTTTTTAAAGAGGGAGAGAGAGAGAGACAATTAGTAGTTTGTTTGGTTCATTTTTTGAGAGATTTAAAAGTAAGAAAAAGAACGTAACTAGGTAAATATATGATATGTATTTATATTATATAATTATAGTTTGAAAAAAATTATATTTTATAACTATGGTTAGGGTTCTCCTCTCTTCCTCTCTCTTACCTCTCTCCTCTCTCTATGATTTCTTGCCAGATATATAATTATATATGTATACCAGCTGCATATATGGAATTTTTTTGGTAGATATATATACATAGTCAAATCGACAGATATACATATACAATTCGCCTCTCTCCACTCTCTGCCCTCTCTCACTCGCCTTTTTCCTCTCTCTCAATCTCACTCGCTTCTCTCCTTCTTCTCCTAATCTCGCTTGTCAGATATACAAATACATATGTATATTAGTTACATATATACGATTATTTTGACATATATACACATATAATTGACAAATATACATATACAATTCGCCTCTCTCCTCCCTCTCCCGATCTCGA
>DF362039.1:24097-40496 GCA_000787875.1 Solanum virginianum
CGATCGCCTCTCTCCTCCCTCCAGGTCACATAGCCGAGGTTATGCCGCGTAATTATGTCAAATATAGCTATTTGACCATATTAAGTTTCAAGCCTAAGCTATTTATGAAAATTCCCCTTAAAAGTATATATTTGTATAAAAAAGAGGTACTTATAAAGAAATGAAATATTTGGTCCATCACTTTTAGTCTCGATTTAATATTTGAATCTGTAAATTATTGAGAGCTGTAGAAAGCTAATTTATGTTGCACACATAAAATTTTGAGAGCATATTAAAAATTTGTTTAGCAATATACATGAACTTTTTGGTTTTATTATAATGGAAGAACCAGATGTACTCTTAAGCTGCTCAAGCAGGCATGTTGTGCTAGCATCGATGCAATATAAATTCACTTTTAGTCTTAATTTAATATTTTAATCTGTTAATTATTGAGACCTATAGAAAAATAATTTATGTTGGCACAAAAAATTTTGAGAGCACATGAACTTCTTGATTTAATTATAATGAAAAAACCATTCAAAATTATCAATATACTCTCAAACTATTTAAACAAACATGTCGAGCAACTACCTGCTTAAACAACTTATACATGGCAAAAGAAAAAATAATCGAGGAGCAGATATGACCATAAGTCAGCCCAAACTCCTCACTATCTTTTCTTAGATATAGGAATATATAAATATTTTTAAAATTAATTAATCAAATACAAATTCTTCATCGCCTAAGAAATTTTTAAAAGCATTTTGAAAGAAATTACTTTTTAAAATAAGTTGCTTTTTTTTTTGACAAAAAAAAAGAAGAGGAAATTAAAAAGCATTTTTAAGAAATTCATAATACATAAAGATGGATGTTCTTTATTTAATCTCCACTAACATGCCGTCGAATTTTAAACACACACTTAAATTTATATAAAATTAAATAAATAAACACATATATTCTACAATGATATATAAATTGCCACATAAAGTAAAAATTGACCACGCAAAACGTCACATATAATACAGATTTGAAACCAAATTAGACACACATTTTTCTATTTTTGCACTTAAAAGAGAATACAAAAACACTTTCAAAAGATTTGACAAAACACTAATTATCGTTCAACAATTTTGAGAGAGAATTCATCAACAAAAAACACAAGTCGAACATATAAAATAGACTCGAATCATTCCTTTTTCTACATAATCGAATAGCGCGCATCCTGTGCGCGCTATGAATTCATCATCGAACTATGCATATTGTTCCATGAATTCGTCGTTGAACTTTTTGAAACTCGCCATTATCGAAGGCATCTCCTCTTCCGCAGGCAAAATAGTTGTCCTCAAGTGGAACACCCTACGTGGAGAAAGCATCAACTCACTTTCTATAATTGTAACGACTCGAGGAAATGATCTCCTATGACCACTTACAATACTAACAAGAGCGTCAATTGACCACTTTACCATGATGATGTTGGAAAATAGACACCGTCATCAAGTTACATGACAATGTCATGGCGTCAACACCTGTGGAGTTTGCAGAAACGCCACGACAAACAATAACAACAATAGCAATAACATACCCAGTGAAATCCCACAAGCGAGATTTGGGGTAGGGATAAAATGTACGCAGACCTTACCACTACCTCGTAGAAATAGAGAAGTTGTTTCCGAAAGACCCTTGCAAAAACTCCACGACAACGTCTATTTTTCAATTACAAGGACTCAAAAGTAGCTATGTGTGAATTTTATCTGCTAGAGGTCCTTAAAAATTTTGCTGATTCATGATGAATCCTACGAAAGGACTCTATATAAACATAGCTTCGCGATTTTCGTACAGAAGAATAACGTATTGTGGATTCTCCTGAACGGATTGAAAATCTAAGAGAGGGAACTCACCCTTCCTTTTGGCCAAATCCCGAACCTGGGACAGTAGAGATGCCCGTCGCTTCCAACAACTTGAGACAATAGAAAACATCAGGAGCTTTCTCGAGCTTCTTTGCAGCGTCTATCGCTCTAGGAGGCAGTTGAATTTGCGGGAAGGAATACATAGCACCTGTTATAAACATTTCCTCGTGAAATGTAAATGAGTAGTCGTTTCAACTCGTATTAGAAAAAAAGGAAATAAGGGACATGACTTGCCTTCTGTGAAGTTACAAACAACATTTTTGCAGCTATTGAACCCGTCAGTCATTATATGCGCCCTCCGTCTTAGTGACTCAAGGATGCCTTTGCTGCAACAAACATCAACTATAAGGTACGATCATAGTCTAGTATTTGCAATAGGTACAATAGAAATCGGTGGTCCATCACTTTTAGTCTCGATTTAATATTTGAATCTGTAAATTATTGAGAGCTGTAGAAAGCTAATTTATGTTGCACACATAAAATTTTGAGAAGTGTTCAACGTGTAGACACACAACATATGTATTCAAAACTTATGTTGCTCGGACTCTTAAAAATGTAAATGCACCAGCGTCGGATTGTCAAAAAATGCACTACTTTTAGAGGATCCGACAAGCACCCATAGACATTTTTAAAAAAATCCGAGCAGCATAGCTCAAGACGTAGTGAAAAGAGTTGAGACTTTCTTCTCTAATTCCAACAATTCCACATACGAAGTTCAAGAATTTCAACAGATTCAGCATTAATACCTTTCTCGGACAAACTGTTCGTATGAAACATCTCCAGGTTTAGGGGGGCTCGCCATTAACCCCAACTGTCGGAAAGAAAAAGAATACAACCATCTCATCAGAAGAAGGTTTACGAGTAAACAGTAACTCACCACAACCTTAAGATGACAATGGTTTCGGAAAAAAATTGATTTCTAAATGACACAAGGAGATTTTCAATTCTTGAAATCACAATACGATTTCGAGCCAGAAAGATTAAATCTTGGGAAGAAATGAATAGAAACTACTCACAAATATCTGAGCTGGTACATTTGGACTGAGAGATATCGAAGCAACCTTGTATATCTCATCAACCGACTGCAAACATCAAATGAAAGAAAGGCAATGTCTCAGGAGGTACATTGATTATACTCGGGAAATAACACGACTCACAAATGTTTTATAACATAAGAGCATTTCGGAATAGCTTAACCTGATGTCTACTTGAAAAAGAACGTTATCTAATCGAATAATTTTTCCTTCCAACAGAAACCCCAAAAAGAAACTAGCTAGTATCGAGATTAGTATATATCTTTAACAATGACAAGAATTGCACCGCCAATTTAAGCCATAAAAATGACTAGAATCATCGTTGTTCGAATTAGGAATTGCGAAACAAACCTTGGGAGGAATGTTGGTCATCTCAAAGTATCCACCGCGCTGTCCACATTCGCCCCAATAACCTTTGGAGACTGTATGAAATGAAACGAGCTGAAGCTCCTTGCTTATGGGCGGACCCATATCGAATAAAACCTATGAATTTTCGCGAACATCATATATGTTATTCGAGATACAATATAATAATTGCGGTATAACAAATTATTCAAGTGAAAAACTTGTTTGTACATACCTTTCGTGCACTCATGAAAGGATGTTCATCCTGGTAAATATTTTGCTGATAAACTTCGTCTCCAAGTAATACCAAATTTTCTTCGTAACAGAATTGTATTATTTGTCTTAGATTTTGTTCACTAAGACACTGTCCGGTAGGATTTCCGGGGTTTATAATCACCATTGCTTGTACCTAGACAATAATATAAACATAAGTTGTTTGGCGTTTGCACGTATTATCGGTGTAAATAACTTAAATCCTCGAAAATATGTGTCAATATGAAGAGAACCAGCCCTATAAAAAAGACCCTCAAAGTTTCTGTCCTGGAAAATATGTTAGCATCAAGTCCCGAATGCGCTGTAACAGCCTTTTTATACAAAATGTGGACAATGGCACAACCTAAAACCTATGTTGCTCGGACTCTCCAAATATGTTGCCGCAGGGATCCTCCAAAAATGCACTACTTTTGGAGGATGTAACACGCATACATCAACGTCGGTATTTTTGAAGAGTCCGAGCAACATAACTTACGACTCAAGTCAAAATCGGAAATGTACAGAACCGTACAAGCAAGGATGTGTCTGGACGTATCTGGGAGGCAGAATTTAGGCATAGATAC
Source organism: Solanum virginianum (assembly GCA_000787875.1). NCBI lineage: Eukaryota > Viridiplantae > Streptophyta > Magnoliopsida > Solanales > Solanaceae > Solanum > Solanum virginianum. Next base: position 28,199 of record DF362039.1, read on the forward strand.
TCACAGTTATTCCGTTTTGTCGGGCTTGTTCAATAGATTGCCGAAGGTCATTGATATCAAGACCCCAGTCTGCAGTCTCTTCAAGATAGTACGGAACAAGCGAACCCCCATACAATGATATCGTAGCAGAGTATAGCGGATACTGAGGAACAGGAACCAACACCTAACAACAATTATGTAACCGTAAGGAGTATTACAAACGCGTAAAATCTAGAACCTGAAAGAATTTTCAGAACATATCGGTTATTCTTTTCCCCCTCTTTTTGATTTTATCGTTACCCCGTCACTGGGGCCCCGAATGATCGTATGTAGTATCTGCATTATTCCTTTGCTGGCACCGTCCGTGAGAAATATGCGCTCCGGATCACTGATCAAAAGAAACAACCAGTACTGTAAGCCCCGTGACCAAAATTTAAGTTATCGAAAAGAGATCAGTTTAAATGAAGGAAAAAAAAAAAGCTATATCACCTTGGATATCCATCACGTCTCTCGATGAAATCTGCAATTTCTTTCCTTACACCAGGAATGCCGCGGGAGTCGCTATAAGCACCTAATAAACCAGCAGTACAAAGAAATCATTTCTCAATACAGATTGGGGCAAAAGCAACAGTCGTGACTGTCGGATATTCGGAATGACAATGTCTACCGAGTAATTGTTAATGGATAGAGCTCAAGAAGCAGGGATGATAAGTTTAAGGTTTTTGATACGAGAAAACAGATCAGAATTTTTTTTAAAGAATATAAAAGGAACTATAAGTTGAAAATTAGCAAAAGAAATAAATGATGACAACGATAATCTGACGTTCACTTCAACGTAGAAATAAGAGGATAGTAATTCCTGAAGAAACTCTACGGAAGAGAGTTTTGAAGGGAATAAAGACGGGAGACAGAGAGGCATAACAAGTAGAGGAAGCAATGCCAAATGGACCGTGCGGATTCACACAAAACTATGCACTTCCCTAAGATCCGACAGGAGTGTGTCATCACTTTCGGAAGGTCCTAGAATAATATAGTTTAAGTTAGACAGGATACCTAGACCACCAGAGTTCAACGAAAGATAATGTTTAGCCTTGGCGATTGCATCAGCAGGGAATAAGAGTCCGACATTAGGATCATCCAGTAAAAATGGAGCTTGACACAGGGCAATGACCTGAAAATAAAGTGGATTAAATGCATTACATGTAAAAAAAATCATAACTGCCTCACAGAACAGACATTCGGGGACTACACCAAACCTGGCGAGGAAACGTCAACGGCTTCTGACCAAGGGCGTGTGGATTTCCTACATTTGTGAATATAATCTGCGCAAGTGTAAAAGGAATTATCAAGCATTGGATAGTTACACAAGCAATCTCAATGAACTAAATGATCGTTTTGCTAGAAAATAAGTTATGCAAAACAACGACGACATACGCAGTGTAATCCCGCAAGTGGGGTTTAGGCAGAGTAAGATGTACGCAAACCTTACTCCTAAGACAATCAACACACATCCTCGAAAAATTACATTGTGTATAGATAGGTCAAAATTGCAAAGTTGTTTAGTCGGTATATATACAGTACTATATGTTCAATCTCCTAGCTCTTTCATATATTTACTTCTTTATATTTTGAATTCTCGAAGTGAAAATCCCGCGGAAACAAACCACAATCCATTTGACAAGTCCACAGACCAAATTAATGAATTAAAAGCTATAAAATGTTCAGTAATATGACATGAACAAACCGAAAATTCTTACCTTCTTTCCTTCCTTCTGAAGCTGAGAAGCTCGAAGATAGAGCTCGCCTCGTACAGCATATTGACACTTCTTCACATTTTCATTCAAATTTTCATAGTCCAATGGCTTTGACGACATTATAAACAATTAACGATAGCACCTACTTAACCTACAATGTCATAGGAATAAATCATAAACAGCAAAAGAAACCAATATAATTAACGGTAGAGTACTACTACGACCGCCACCACAACATGTCAAGAATCAGTGACAGACAAAATTCTGTATCTAAATAGCAAAAGTCATTGCTAATCTTATTTAGCGACAAATCATCAAATATACTGATAATTGCTCCCTCTGTGTCATTTTACGTGTCACTCTTTGACTTGACTTGGTATTTCAGAAAAATAGGAATACTTTTGGAACTTATTATCAAACCAATGGCATAGCAACATTGAACCTTATTCGGCGAAAGATTATACTATTTATATATGATAAAAATAATTCTTTTTATATATATATATATAATAAATATCGAACCCTCTTCCGTTAGTTCGTGTGTCTACTCCTTAAAATTTGAACTCCTTAAAGAAAATCCTAATTTCGCCACTATCTAAAACAATCGTTAGATATTTATATAACTGAAAATTATTTTATTAAGGGTAAAGGGAGAATTTTAAAGTTAAATTGTTTCTAATTATAGTAAAGTGACATTCGGAAAAGGATGTCACATCTGTATAACCTATTTACCGACAAACCAACGACGAAATTCATAGCTAATTTCACTTTTTCTAGCTGGAAAAAAATCCAAGAACTAAAGAACTAAATAAACATCATTTAACTACTAATCTAGTGACCACAAATACAAATTATTTTTTTTTTGATCTGGAAACAACTTACAAAAAAATTAGCAAAACAATTATAGATCTTGAACAAAGGAATTAAAAAAATGGAACAATATGTAAAATTACATGTTTTCTTAGATAAATTCTGCAGATAAAACATCAAAATTCATCGCTAATTCTATTTAACGCCAAATTAACACAAATGATCAAGAAGCTATTTAGCAACAGATTTGCCACGAATTTCAACAATAACAACATACCCAGTGAAATCCCATCAGATCTTACCACTACTTCATAGAAGTAGAGAGACTGTTTCCTCGAAAACCTCGTCTCAAAAATCTATAAGCAGAATAAACTAGATATGACAAAAAGTAAGAGAAAGGGAACAACAAAAAAATGACTAATAACCAAAAGTACATGACAATACATAAATATGATATAATTAACACATAAACAAGCCACGAAGTTCGTATGCTAAAAATTATATATACTAAGAAGATTATATAAACACTATCAATACCACCAAGAACTTGTTATGAAATTAATTAAATTACTTTTTTCTCAACAAAAAATAAATAATTACCTCAATAACTCTAGCTCTTGAAAAAGTGAATTTCCAGAAATGGAAAAAACACAATGGAGTAGTTTAACATGATTTTATTGTTTTATTTTTGTAGGTGATTTTTGTCATATTATTTGTGCCACGTAGCAGGCATGCAGTATGATGAATTGTCATCATATGAACTGATGGGAGCCACTCTTGGAATGTGTGCCAACCAGATTAGTTCATTAATTATTTTTTGGGGTTTTTAAAAAAGTCTGATTTATATTTTAGATTTTGTTTCATAAAATAAATTGTTTTTTAAAAAGGTTTTTAGGTTAATTGTGAGTTATTGGACCTTCGGTTGGAGAAAATAATTTCTAGAAGGTTTTTGGGAAAACATATCAAAGTAAAAAATTTATGATAAAAATATTGAGTTTTCGCATAAAAAATAATAAAGACAATCAACATTAAAAGAAATAACAATATTACGAAGAAGAACATAATGCTAGTGTAGTGCAGTTGATGAGACATCTTCTTCTTTAATCAGAAGTTTCAAGCTAGAGCCCCGAGTATGAAAAAATCATTAGTGCTTCCCCTCAAATAGGGCCTTACACGGTGTCAATTCGAAATAGTCAGATTCCAATGTAGATACCAGACATCAGAGATCATATATAAAAAAATAATAATAATTAGCTTCAGGCTAGAATCAGTGGTGAAACCACTCTTTAGATGAACCCCCTTCATCGGAAAATTATACTACTTATACATAGTTCAAATGATTTCTTATCTATATGTATTAGATGTCAAAACCCTTCGGTTTGTGTGCTTATTCTTTCAGATTTTGAACCCCTTTAATTGAAATTTTGGCTCCGTCACTGACTAGAATCATGCTACCTCTAGGAAGAGAAAAATCGCTTGACTATATACTAACTGTCTATCTGAATCCTTAAGTTCAGGCTCTTCTATCTAAAATCATGTTTTCGATAAGCTAAAGATATGACATATCTTGTGTAATCACCTTTTCTCAAACTTATCAACGTCAACCTCTTACACCCACTCCCATGCCTTACCTCGTACATATCTTCGTTTCTAATCTGTTCTCTTCCTAAGTCCACACAAATATGTGAAACCTTGGATATGCATCATAGGAACCTTATTCTTTCCAAACTATCACATGACACAAGACATATACTCCAATGATAGCACATCAATAGCTATGGTTTATGAAACACAAAATCACAAAATTGGCATGCTATCATTAAACATGGTTATTCCTAAATCAAAATTTTAACAAAGGATAAGAACATAAATTAATCTTCAATCTCCTTCATATATGCAAGATAAAAGTTGAAGTTATCACAAATGTAGAAAAGACGGAGTAATTAACAAAGTTAATGGTAAAAAATACATCTAAACTATTCATTATTTACGAGTTTTATATAGCTCAACTATCCATTATTCTGTTAACCTACCTTAACTATCACTCCCTTTGTATTAGAACACACCTCGATGTATAGTTGGCCAAATAATTTTTCTCAATCGACAACATATCGTGTAGGTTAACTCAGCATCGAGGTGCGTTTTAAGAGAAACAGAATGATAGTTAAGCTTTTTGAATCTCATGAAAAGGTGATAGTTTAGGTAGGTAATTAGAACAATGCATCATTCTAAAAACTTACATCGGGTGTTATAGGTGGATGTACGTAGACCGTAAGGCAATTGTTTCCCATGTCCTCTTGTTCTTGTTCAATCTTTCTTGCAGAAGACACGGCATCAAAACCACATCGATACAACTCAATTGACTCTAAAGTACAAATTTCCCCGAAATCCATTGGAATTTCCTTAATGTAACATTTCTTCATAACGAGGCGTTTTAGACTTGGGAAGTTATCGCTACTAGCTTCCCAATGCTTAAGACTTGGGCCGCAAAGTAACAACAACTTTAGTGTTTTGAACTTGTCTTCATCACTCAATCTCCATACATGACCATTGGCCGCGCTATCTTTAAGTTTGAGCTCTTCGAGATTTGGCAACATGACAAGAGTTGATATATCTTCCCAAGGAAAGTAAAACCTGCCAACTAAACTCAGCCTCTTCAGTGATCTTGGGAAAATGAACTTCTTGAGGGAGATAAATGGCGTCCAACACAAAAAGTTATCACTTACGCACTTCAATTCTTCGAGTTTTGTCAAGCTGGACATATCAATGAGGCCATTGGCACTACTCACTTTAGTATAATGGACGATCAATCTCTTTAAATTGGGAATGCTCGAAAAAATTTCATTTGTACGACTAGTGAAATGAATATCCGAAAGTTCCTCTAAATTTGGCATCCCAGTCACAAGATGCTTGTTTAAGATACTTTTTCTACTAGGACTTGGTAAATAACATACTTTCCTCGCACGTATATGCCTCAAGTTCCTCATCGTCCATATACTTCCCGGTAAAGTTGGATGACTATAACGTCTTTCATAAACTAGCGTTTGCAAATTCTGAAGATTTGAGATTGATGCAGGAAGATTTGCATAAGATCGAACTTGGAAATATCTCAGATGAAACAGTTTTGTAATTTCAAGCGGAATCGGGCCATAACTTTCACAGTCATGGAAAATGGCTAGTACCCTGAGAAGGTTGAAATGGGAAAAAACTTCAAGTCTTACAAAATGATGAATTTTAGTAAATAAGTAGATAGATCTGGTACTTGAGGGTAATCGCTTGAAACGATTATCATCTAAGTAATAGTGAGTCTGAAAACTGACGCGGCAGCTATAAAAATGCTTCTGCGTTGAACGGTTAGAGACTGTGCCACTTATCTCAACATGCATAAACTTAGTCATTTCAACTTGAGTCAAACAGAATTCGCGTAGTAGATCATGCACTCCACACACTTTTATCTCACCGTTGTATCTCCTTTTTGTAACGAGTATCAAGTTCCTGCTGATAAGATCCTCCAAATAATCTTCTGCCGCTTCCTCCAAGGTTTTATCACTTCCAGGCTTTCTTATGAAACCTTCTGCGATCCATAGTCGAATCAATCTCCAAGTCTCAACATGATAATCCTCCGGGAAACCACCCATAGAAAGAAAACAAGGTTTAAGGCGATTAGGCAAGTGGTGGTAACTCAAACCAACAACTCCCAAACATTTATCAGGATGACTGGCAATGATTTCACCCAACGTTCGGGCAACATCCATCCAACCTCCTAATATCCTGGCAACTTTAGAGAGATGTCCTGCAATCACTGAAATTGTTAAGGGTAGTCCTTGACATTTTTCTACTATTTTCTTTCCGATTTCTTCCAATTCAGGAGGATGTTCATGTTTTGGTCCAAACACCTTATCACAAAGTAACCTCCAACCGTTTTCTAAACTCAGAGGCCTCATCTCATGAGGGCTACAAGTATTTGCATACATTGCTACCTCAGTTTCCCTAGTAGTCAATAAGATTCGACTCCTATTGTCGTAATCAGGAAATATTCTCTTATGCTATCCCAAACATCCGTACTCCAAATATCATCAACAACAACAAGGTATCTTCGACCCTTTAGGCTCTTTTGCACCAAGTCAGCTAACTCACTCTCATCCATCTTATCGTAATCTTTTGAGTTCACAATATTTGTTTGCTTTGAAATGCAATGTAAAGCTTCTAACAATACATTTCTAAATCGAAATTCTTGAGTTATTGTAATCCAAACGCGAATGTCAAAATGGTACCTGAATGTTAGATGGTCATAAGCTTTTCTAGCGAGTGTTGTTTTGCCAATGCCACCCATGCCTGATATCGTGACAATATCTAGATCCGACAACCCTCCTTTCAATCTTTCAACTATTATATCCAAGTCATCATCAAGTCCACGCACGATACCATCTTCCAAATGTTGCAGCATCCGGTTACTTCTATAAGAAGTGTCACTCAAGGAATCACCAGTAGATTCAACAATTCTATCACCATCAACAATCTCCATCACTTCCTTTTTTATTGTATCGATTCTTTTCACAACCGTTTGAAAGTTTTCGTGTACCAGACTTTCAGGTACATCTTTTCCATATGTCCAGCTAATGATTTCACAAATCTTCATCTCAACAGCATCTTCCGCGTAACTAGCAGCATCTCTTATCGTTTCCTCCAAAGATTTGATTTTTTCTGGATCAAATCTACTCTTGCTTGCTTCTTCAATAACATTTTGAAAATATTCAGCAGTATCACGAAGGGATTCGAGCGTTTTACCAGTTTGACTTTGAAGGAGCACTGGATATCTCTGCTGAAGTTGCTCAAGTGCTTGAAGAAGAGAAATCACTGCGCTATAAGCTGCCATCGACGACTCAAGATATCAAATACACAAAAGTTTTTTTACTCGAAATACACTTCACAAGATCGAAAGGATATTGATATAAAGCTGTTGATCAGCTCTTTAACAATTTTTTAATCCATCAACTTGTTGTATAAAGTCAGAGGAGAAGGTGTAATATAATAATCCTTTAATACATACAACTTTTAGTTAATCGAAAAGGCACCAATTTTTTTTATTTTCCCTCATTGGATTAAACACCAATATTATATCTAGCATCTTCTGCTTATGAGACTTGATTATTGAGACGAGGATTTTTCGAAAACAGTCTCTCTATCTTTATGTGATAGTGGTACGGTCTGTGTATATTTTACCCTCCCCAGTGAGGGCCCACATGCAAGAATTACAATTCAAAGTTGATTGACACAAATTTGGCAGCACAACAATTTCAAAGCTGGCTGCCAATCCTTTTCTTTTGTCAAAACAGGTGGAGTAATTTGTTTCTCATTAAAAATCATTCTAAAAAGAGAGAGAGCCACAGAGAGAAAGTGAGTAATTTTCTTCTGTGAGGTATACCATAAACTATAAAATAAAATAGTCTGTGAAGAAAAATTAGAATGTGTGCTTAGAAAATATTTTTTCCGAAATAGTGAATTCACTATTTTCAGAGATCCTATTATTTGTAATAGTAGAAGAAAATTGTACACTTGTATATATTAGAAGTGTTGTTTTGTGGACGTAGCCCAAAAGTTTTGGGTGAACCACGTTAAATTTTCTGGTGTATATTTTGCTTTATTTATTCCTCCTAAATTTAATTGTTCACTCCGATGTGTGGGCCCCAACACCCAGACCCCAGTTGTGGGATTCCAGTGGGTATGTTATTGTAGTATATCGAAAATGTTGAAATAAAAATTAATTTATTGCGATTCCACCCCTAACGCTCTAGCTGAATGTTACACAAGACTAAACCATATCATATATACGCGAACGTCACTCCTACTCTCATTGGGATTATGCATCGACGCCTACTTAAAGAACCACACAAGACTAACACTTTCTTTGTTAATCATCAAAGTGGTATCAGAGCAGTTAATCCTCGGAGTATCCACAGACCGTGTCCAGTAGTCTTGTTTATCGGTGTGTCGTGCACCACACCTATAAACAGGAGGCTACATGGTTTTTTTTTTTTTTCATTTCTCGTTCGAGTAGGTCCTTTCTTTTTTGTCTATCAAATTACAACTTCTTTCAAATGCTCAATTTTATAAGCGCTTCTAAGATATGGCGAAAAAATTTATCATGATACATATTAGAGCATTGACAAATCAGTCATTCGTTCAGTGTATACAAGTTAAAACTCTTATTATAAGTTAACAGCTCGACATTGTTTCCTGATTTGCCCTTGGTTTCCAGTGAGCACTTCCACTGCCCCGAGTTTGTTCATGGCCTGGCCGAATTTACTAAACCATCCGGCTTCATCAACACTAAATCTTTGGACAAGTCCCCTTGTTCTTATATCTTGAATTAGAGCTTGATCAGACTCAAGTAGGCCTTTTTTCATCAACAATTGCCTGTAAAATGCATGGTCCATTTTGTATTGCGTCGTGGCATCAAAGGCTAATGTGCTCATTTGGCCAGTACATGTAAATTTCATAACATTAGCAAGTCTTGGATCAATCATTTGAGCCTTTTCTGGTGTCTCCAATCTATAAAGAAAGTTGAAACAATGAGCAACTCCAATTGAATGTGCACCAATTAGGACAACTAAATCTTCTGCATTTAGGCCTTTTCTGTTGAAAAGATCAATCATTTTGTCTACTGTGTCATCAGGGAGTGGGATGTTGGCACCTACGTTCGCTTCGAGCGATTCAAGACCGTCACGTCGACCACCGGGCACCTCGTAATGCGGGAGGCCCGATGCGACAATGGCGTCACGCGATAAGAAGGCTAAAATATCGGAGCACGAGACAATGCCAGGGCAATTCTGCTCGAGTTCTGCTTTGATCTCGTCAATGAGTTCGAATCCCTTGACTGTAAGGCCATTTGTGTCAGATAACTTCTCTACCTTCTCACCACTCGGAGTTGTATCGAGCAATAATGACGCGTCACAACCCTGCATATACGATTAGTTACATATATATACTGATAGTATAAAGAATATTAATGATTGTCAATGCAACTTAATATGTTGTAGTAGTAGTAGTAGGTTATCAATGAATGCTTATTAAGTAAGACACTATATAGTTGTCGTTTAGGACGTCTGTCTGTGTATAAAACTTAAACTATATTTTCATGGTTGCAAACATTAGGATATATTTGGTATAAAAGAAAATATTTTTCGAAAGATAAAGTCATTTTCTGGTGTTTAGTTTCCATAAACTATTTTTCACCAAAAGGATCACACTTCGCGGACAATATCATTTACTTTTCTTCATCAATTATCTAATTATCTTGATTCTTAACTTTATATCACCACATTAGCTGACGTTTTGACATTATTATCAATGATTATTAAGACTCAAAAATTATATCAAAACACTATCTTGTTTGTTTGCTAATATAGTTATCAAATTTCCGCCAAACACCAGAAAATATTTTTCAAAAATGGTTTTCGTCGTGACAAATTTTTTTAAAATATTTATGAATAATTACGTAGAGCGATGAGGAACTTACGTTGACTAAGCAATCATGCAAGAAAAGTCTAGGAATGGCAGCAGCAATAGTAGAGTCATTTTGTAAGGCCCTAATTAGGCCATTTTTGATAATTTCCTCTGCTTGAGGACATGTTTGATGATAAAATCCCTCTCGTAATCCGCCATTAATCTCTGGTTGTATGTGTTCTTCTGTAGTTCTAGGTACGTTATATCCAGGAAAAATACGCGGAATTATTCCGCCTACTATCCCTACTCCCTTGTGTGCACCTCCTAATAGGGGTTGGCCACCTACTTCCCCTACTCCTTGGTGGCCACCTCCAAATAGGGGGTGGCCGCCTCCTAATAGGGGGTGGACGCCTCCTAATAGGGGGTGGACGCCTTCTTCCCCTACTTCATGGTGGCCGCCTTCTTCCCCTACTCCATGGTGGCCGCCTTCTAATAGGGGGTCGTCAATATTGGAAGCCTCAAAATCGTGTTCATGAGACTTCTTTCCCTTTTTGTCCTTCTTCTTCTTCTTATTCTTCTTCTTTTTCGACTTTTTCTTTTCCTTTAAGGACCGTTCATTCCTTGTCTCATCATTTGAGCTAGGAATCGCGAAGTCATTGTCATTGACATGAACAACATTGTTATTTTCACCATGGATCGTTACGTCTGTCTTACTAGAATCATGTTCTAGAAATTCAAGACGATGATCGGAAAATGATGAGGCTAGCAAAGGTAATAGGATAGCGCAAACTAGTAAAATAGTTGCAAAAATCCCAACCTTAGCTGCCATTTTTTTTCCTTTGATGATAAATATTTGTTCAATAATTTGAGCATTTTTTGATCTTATAAATAAATAAATGGTATAGAGAAAAAAAAGGCTTTTAGGCTATTGATGGTTAGATCTCTCTTGGCAGTTATTTCAGTTAAGGAAATAAATGGTTAAAATTTTGAGAACCAATGAATTCAATTTACTAATTTAAAGAGAAATTTTCACCCTCAAATATGAAGGTCCTTAGAAGAAAATTATTTTATTAGAAGGAAAAAGATGCTAAAAATACTTCTGAACTATTCGAAATAGGGCAGTTTTACCCTTCGTTATGTTTTTTTACTAAAAATGCTTTAGTTGTTGGTCAAGTTAGCTCAAAATGCTCTCTAACTAGTGAAATACAACAACGACGACATACCTAGTGAAGATCTCACAAGTGGGGTCTGGGGAGGAAAAAATGTAAGCAGACCTTACTACTATCTCATCGAGATAGAGAGGTTGTTTGCGAAAGACCCTCATCTCACAAAATCATCCCCAATAGCAGAAAATACTTGATCTGGAACGACTAGAATGGACGACAAATGAAAATATGTAGCGACAATAAAAGTAACAAAATAAATGACAGATAATAACAACACAATATAAAACGACACGGCTACTAACCTACTATAACCTAAGGCTTCTAACCTTCTACCCTAATACGCAACCTCCACTCTTTTCTATCTAAGATCATGTCCTCGATGATACGAACCTGCACCATATCATGTCTAATCAAGTCCTCCAAAGTTTATGGGCCCAACCTATATACTCTTTCCGTCTTATTTTATGTGACACTCTTTGACTTGGCACGATGTTTAAGGAAAAGGAGAAGACTTTTGAAACATATGGTTTAAAACAGAGCAATTATCAATATTCATCATTGCGTTCATAGCGAAAGCAGAGAGTTTTTTCTAGAATTCTATATTCATCTTTTTTACAACAAACCAAGTGTACATTTACAAATTACATACAGAGAAGAACAATGAGAGATGTTGACCGTAAAATCCATTTTCAATTGTGAAATAGATTTTTGTCAGTGTGTAAAAGAATTACACAGAATGCAATAATGCAGTATCCTATAAACAAATGAGAGAAATATCTTGCGGACTATTCCGGAGGTACTTGGTTTGGCAATGTTGTTGTGTTTCTTAAGACATGCTTCCTGCAGCGCTCAAATATGCTGTCGTAGATCAAATCAAATTGAACTCCAGCTCTTTCGCGATTCACAACGTAGAGAATGTGGTCTCCTTCTACAATTTTATAGTACCTGCACAACAGAGGAATTATCAATGCTGCTTCCTTTAAACGCCATTATATCAACCATGAGTGATGTCCTGATAGATATATGTTGCTCGGACTCTTCAAATGTTGTTGTACGCGTATCGGATCCTTCAAAATGCACTACTTATGGAAGATCTGGCACACACCCAAGTCATCAACAACATAGGATGGGGGGGGGGGGGGG
>DF362038.1:0-10112 GCA_000787875.1 Solanum virginianum
TGTGATACTTGCATCCTCATTGTTGATTTTAAGCATTACTATGGTATTGAATTAATTTGATCACGCTAAAGAGTTTGATGAAGATAAATAATAATCATGAATGCAGAGATTTTGTTTGAGGTTGTAAGCCAAGTGTTTCTTTTAGCATATGGATATACTGGTGTGAAAAAATTTACAAAATTTATTGATTATTAATAACTTTTATCATGTTCTCTAGATTATTGAAAAATGGTATTTTACATTCAAAGTTGAAAACATTTTGTTAAAAATTAACAAAAAATTTGGAGGATGACCAAAAGTGCACTACTGTAATAAACATTGCCTATTATTAATGCTCCAAGGAAAAGAATATGGATGACCTTGAGTCCAAGCCTAAAGATAATGGATTATTTTAGTCTTTTTCTTGTAAAAATTTGTGTACTATTAATGCTCCAAAGTAAAAAAATATAGATGACTTTGAGTCCAATCCCAAAGATAATGGACCATTTTAATCCTTTTCTGAGATAACTTGTGTCAAGAAATTCATAATACTAAAAGGTACAAAACACTTCCTAGTCGTCCTCTCTCACATGATAATGCGTGCAATATTAATTTTGACCAATACTCCCTCCGTCCTATAATAGTTATCCATTAATGTCTTGATATAGAATTAAAAAATAGTAAATGATAAAAATAATTATACTAAATCACTCTTTGAATATGATATATCAAAATAACAATAAAATAGCCAGTGAAATTTCATAAGTGGGGTTTAGGTAGGATAAAATGTATACAAACCTTATCACTACCTCATAGAGATAGAGAGGTTGTTTCAGAAAGACCCTCAACTCAAAATATGATATATATATATATATATATATAATAGAAAAATGATTATAATTAATAATTATCTTTTAATTTCATAAAGTAAACAAGTACTGTTGGACTTTTATTTTTAATAAGTGAACAAGTAAAGATGGTCAATAAAGTATGCACAAACTTCAATAATAACTCTTTGTGGATGTTTATGTACATCATCTTCAATTCATTGATAAGCTTGATTAAATAATTTGTTTTTACTTGTAACTCCTCATATTTCATTCCTTTTCTGATTCTAGTCCTTGTGGTGAGGCTTGATCATCAAAAGTTGGTCAAAAAACAGCATCTCCAGTTTGGATCTTAATACTGCTATCAATACTAATATACTGTATATGTATACGTGCATACACACACTCATGGGTGAAGTGACAGGTCATCAAATATTATATTATTTATATAATAGATGTCGAGTTCATTTTGATTCGTTCCTACGTTTACCTCTTAATATTTTGAATTTGAATCGATTAATGAAAATCTTAATTTCGTCACTATGATTGTTATAATGATAGTGAGTATGAGTCGTGAGGGAGGTTATGAGGGCTTTAATTCTTGAGTTTTAGTTTAGGAATTAGGGTTCCAAATGTAAATAGGTTAATATGGCTAAAAACTAAAATTAATTGGGTCAAAATATAATTTAAAATTTTGATTTTTCAATGCACCAAAAAATTCATGACCTTTATATCGAATAACAAATCAAAGTACCAAAATTTTAAGAAGAAAAATCTTGGCATCGAATTGAAACACCAAAAATCAAAATAAAAAAAATGAATTAGCTCGATTTTACTTTATTTTTTAAATTTTTTGATATTTATGGCTACCCCATGTACTTATGTCCTCTAGCTTTTTTAAAATAAAAATATTAGCCGGGTGTTAGCTTCCATGGATGAAGCTTTAGTTGAACATTGATGAAGAAAGGAAAGAAGGAAGAAGAGAGAATCTCAGAGAGAGTTTCTAGTAAAGGATTGTTCTCATTCAATTGAAAATAGGGCTCAATACATGTGTATATATACATTGATTTTACAATTGGCACTATAACCACTTTCTAACAACTTCCTAACTTGATTAATACTAATTAACTTTGTCCACATCAGCTTGGCTCTTTCTCTCAACACTCCCCCTCAAGCTGATGGCTTAAACAAGTCTTTCAGTCCTAGTTTGCTTAGTGGATACTCGTATGCTACTCTTCCTAGGCCTTTAGTTAGTATGTCAGCAAGTTGCTCCTTGGTAGATATATGGTTAGTCTTGATTACTCCTTGACAGATCCTTTCTCTCACAAAGTGACAATCAATGTCAACGAGCTTAGTTCTTTCATGAAAAATGGGATTTGCAGCAATCTGAATCGCTGTTTTACTGTCACACATTAGCTCAATTGGTTGTTGTATTTGAACTCCCAACTCCTTGAACATCCCTATTAACCATATGATTTTAGCAGTGCAGGAAGCCATGCTTCTGAACTCAGCTTCCGCTGAGCTTTTGGATATGGTATCTTGTTTCTTTGACTTCCAGGATATCAGTGCACTACCAATCTGGACAATGTAGCCAGTGACAGACCTCCTAATTTCCAAAGCACCCCAATCTGAATCACAACAAGCTTGTAGCTGATTTGTTCCTTTGGCTAGCATAAACAGTCCTAGACCAGGTGTGCCTTTAATGTATCTTACAACTCTTAAGGCAACATCCATGTGTGAGTTCTTTGGGCAATGCATATATTGGCTGAGAACTTGTACTACAAAGGATATGTCTGGCCTAGTCATAATGAGATATAATAACCTCTCCACTAGTGTCTGATACATTGTAGGATTCTTTAGGATTTCATCTTCATTTACTTCTTTGCTGGGAACATGTTCATCATACTTCACAGAGGTCAACTTTTGGTTCATCTCTAGTGGAGTAGTTGTTGTTTTGCTGCACTTAAACCATCTTTTACCATTAGTTCTAAAGCATATTTCCTTTGACTCATAACTATTCCTTCTTGTGATCTGGCCACTTCAATACCTAGAAAGAAATTTAACTCTCCAAGATCCTTCATTTTAAACTTTGACTGCAAATCTTGTCTTGCCTGTGTAATCAGCTCTTGGCTAGTTCCAGTGATTAACAGATCATCCACATACGATGATCACTATCTTCTTGTCAATTGTCTTTGTGAAAAGTGAGTAGTCATAGTGATTCTAACTGAACCCCATTTGTATGAGAGCATCTGTTAACTTCTTGTTCCATTGTCTAGGAGCCTGTTTCAGACCATATAATGATTTGTGAAGTTTGCAGACCTTATTACTCTTCCTCTGCCTGGGAAACCCTTCAGGAATAGTCATGTAAACCTCCTCTACTACCTTGATTAGTTACTAACTAACTTGATTAATACTAACTAACTTTATCCACATCAGCTTGGCTCTTTCTCTCAATACGGGGAATCAAGCAATTATCAAACATTCAAACAATTAAATAGTTTTGATACAGATCGCTCTTCAAAAAAGCTTCTCGGGAAAGCACCACATAACATTATGTAAAAAGACACATTTGGTGGATATTCAAAGACCAATAAGCAAAGGCGATTGTGGCATTGCATGTGTATTCAACTGAATCAAACGTTTTTAATGCTGAACATAAATTTATGTATGAAAATTCACTAAAATTAAAATAAACAGTCATATTTCTGTCTAGTCATATGTCTATTTGAATTCATAATTATAAAAATACAATGAATTTGATACTTTGAAACCTATAAAGCTTAAATCGTGGAATACTATTGGTAGGGGTGTTCATGGACCGGGTTGGTTTGAATTTTTTAAATATCAAATCAAATCATTTGTAGTGAATTTTTTAATATATAAATCAAACCAAACCAATGAAACTCGAGTTTTTCAACCTTGGATTTTTTTGATTTTTTTTTAATTTTTGAATTTTTTTGTTGAAATTCTCGTGTTTTCGAGTTTTTTTCGGATATTTTGATAAAGTATTTATAAAAATATAACCTATGATTCAAATATTTCTTTAGTCCTACCAAAATATAAAAATATAGTATGTTTTTAAGAAAAATACAAAATATGATATTAGTGAAGACACAAAAATATTCAACAAAAAATAATAATGAGATTGCATAAAATAAATATTGCAAATAAATAAGTCATAATGAACATGATCCTAATTTTAAAGTACAAAATCATGCTAAATAAGCTATATTGAAAATATCATAACTTTAAAGTACTAAATCATGGTAAAATAAGTGTAATAAGTACTTATTAATTAAATGAGTAAACATTAAAAAAAGATTAAAATTAGGTTATGTATTTTAATTATCTAAATCAATGTAAAACTAAAGAATAAATATTCATTATTATTATTATTATTATTATTATCACTCTTAGAGTTGGATTAATTTATTTTTGTTTGCTAGTGTTAGTATATATTTGATTTTTGATTTGTGCTTTAAAATTATTAATATGGAAAACTTATCTAAATATATCATAGTTAAAAACTATTTACCATTTATAGCCATATATGTATAATACACTTTACATATATAATTTAAATTTTTTATCAAAATAAGTTTATTATAGTAAGATTTTCTTTCAAGTTGACTTAATCTGCGGTTTAATTCGAATTTCGATTTAATTTTGTTATCCCTAACTATTGGCATGGAATGTCAAATATGTAAAACTTAAAAGAAGGATTAATGACTTATGGTATATATTTAAATGATACATTGCTTATTGTTTAATCCAACAAAACCATTCAAGTGTTTATAACCACCATAATATTACAAGTGACTATTAATCATACATATGCTCACTTTTCTGCTCCTTTTATGGAACTGATTACGGAGTAACAAAGATGTAGTCAATTAATATTCATAATCATTAAGCACTTCACCAAATGCTAAAGATTTATGATTTAATTATCCTTTTCTTAATTGTTTAGTAGGTCATTAATTGTTTATGGAATGATTTATATTATGGTAAAATTGCCATGTCCTCGTGTATTTACGACTTATTAACCCACTCATTAAGCCTACATTATGATTTCATTAGCTTAGTCATAATTAATTGATTTGTTAATTATTGGACAGTCAAGATGCAATGCCCAAAGGGGGTTATATTATCGTATAATGTCTTTAAATGCTAATAATTAATAATGCAAATGTTGTTAAATGAAAAAATCAAAAAGTTATAAAATTGATTTTAGGAATATTTCAAGCAAAATAATAGTGACAACTTGTTTTTCCATTTTTATTAAGAAGGTCAATTTTTTTTTAATTTTAATGAATTCATTTTACTAAAAGAAATTATTTTTCAAAACATCTGACTTATCAAACATGAAAAAATTAAGATAATATTTTGTGTTCATACCAAACACACCTAGAGACTTGTTAACGAAAACAATGTCCATGTATATCGTATTAAATTTGCACAATTTCTTTTCTAAATAGGACTCAAACATAATTCAAAAAAATAATAATTAAATTTTAAAGTTTATGAGTTCTATATTTTAGTCCCTTTAGAATAATTAGGTCCTTTATTTATGATTTGTATATATTAAATAAAATTCCAAATATAAATATGTACAAATTTGTAGGGGTGTGCAAAAACTGAACCGATAAAAACGTTATTAATTTATTGTTATTGGATTATTAGATTATCAGGTTTTTAATGATTTTAAAATTAAAAATTATTAGATTATCGGTTTGATATCGATTTTTACTATTGGGTTATTGGGTAAACCGACAACCCAATAAGATTATACTAATTTACTATTTTATCCTTTCGTAAATATTAAATATTAGTAATTTAATTGTAATAAGACACTATAACAATACTTTACCTATTTTAATCTTTACCGTACTTAAATGATTAGTTATTGACTTTAGTATTTTAATTTGTAATTAACTAATTATAGTTTTTGCAAGTTTGTAAACATAGTCTTCGTACTCCATCGGCTTTTTATTAATACAAATTTTCACTATCATTTTTATCGGGTAAACCAAAAATCGAATCATTAAGAACTTAAAATTGATAAAAAAAGAAAAATCTTATTGGATTCTTATTAGTGTAGCATATTTAAAAACCAAAAATCGATAAACTGAATCGATAATGTATAAAATTAAATCAAACAGAACCGACAGACGCAGAGACCTATAAATTTGAGGTAAAATTTACTGAGTTTTTCTAAATCCGTACTGTTAACAATACATCTGCATCTGATCTTGCTTAGAGCCCAGACCCTTTTCACTTGGAGATGCATCACAATACAAGTTCATTTTGTGCATTAAAAAAGTGGAAAAAAAAATGGTAGCATAATCCAAATTAGAATTGCATAATCACCAAGTCCAAATTAGGATCTGTTTGAAAAGATACCTAATAATTAAAATTGATGTAATTATTAGGATAGTACTTGCCAGCCAAGTAATTATACAACCTAGTAATTACTATGACCTATTTATTTTTTACAATGTAATTAATTACAGTGTAAGTACAAGTGTACTGTTCAGTTGCACAAGTGTAATGACAAGATTATATCAAATTTTAAATTACTAAATATATGTTCTTAACTAATAGTACAAAAAAATTACTTTATATTTTTCAAATTAGCATATTTTGATAAAATTAATCATAAAAATAAAAAATACACTTTTGTACGAACATCATATTTGATAAAAATATTAAATATTATAAATATAATGTCATAGTAAAATTATTAAAATATTTGACAAGAAAATAATCTATCTAATCTAAATAAAAAAATAAATGATATATAATGTGAAATATCAAGTCAACATTATTAAAAAATAAAATTTAAAATATAATATAAATTCTAAATTCAAAATAATTTTTTTTACGTAATACTCTTATGTCAAGTTTCAACATATCGTACATAAGTATAATTTAAAAGAAAAAATATAAGTTTACAACTTTATTCAACATGAATTCAAATTTAATTTAAAAATTAGAATACTAATAAAATCATGCTAATAAAAGAATAAACACAGAATGATTAAATAAAAAATAATATAAAAAATTGCATGAAAGTACATGAAGTAAAGATTGAGAATGAGAAGAAACTGAAAAACAAACATTGTAAAATAAAATATAAAATATTAGAATAATAAAAATAAAAATAATTAAAAATACTAAAAATAAAAAATAATTAAAAATGAAAATATAAAAATAAAAAGAAAAGAAAGAAACTAAAAAATATTCAGCTTATAATTACACCGATAATTCACAGATTATGTAATTATCGATATTTCACAATCCCTTCCGTAAATTGAAAAGTATAATAATCTCTCCGTCTAATCAAATAAATCAAATAATATAATTACACCTGTTAATTACTAAAAGACTAAATAATTATCTGTCCGTTCAGTCGAATAAATCAAATAGTATAATTATACCTAATTATACTAAATCTAATCAATCGGGGGATTTTTCTAATATACCCTACAAGATTTTTCCCAAAACACAATCTTGTACACTATTCTGACCTTTATGGTGATTGGGTGAAAAATAGAAATAAAGTAAATACACAAGCTGTCATGGGTGGTGAATTTCATTTTCTACCTAATTAGTCTAAAATTAGTCTACTTTGATGTCAGCCTGACCACTGTGTATCAGTCTCCCGTGTTGACCACAAGTGGAGGAGTCAATTTCCATTGGCTCAAACATTTCCTCGGCCCCACCTACTCCTTCACAAATTATTTTCCTTTTACATCTTGTTTGGACGGTGGCTTGGTATGGTATAGTATGATTATTAACGTGATGACGTTTATTTCGATTGATTTATTAATTATATGGTATGTTATAATTTGGTTTTATGATTGTGTAACCTGAAAACTTTCACTTTTTGAAATTATTAATTTGGTGGTATCCCATGATTTTCTTATTATTTTTCAATTATATCCTTATTTAAATTTAAATAATTTTAATTTATCCTTTATGCTTTATTAAACTTTACTCTAATATATGTATTATTTTTGTATGATTTATTTTCTTCCGCATCAACTTTTGAAACTTCTTTTTCGTCTCCCATCTTTTCTTTCACATTTTAGTCTATTGTTTCTTACTTTTTTATTTTCTTATGTTGTTTGTATGGATTTGAGATATCTTTACTTGTACTTGATTCTATGTATTTATTTTTACTATTAGGAAAGTATTGATGAATTTAATATTTCTAATAATTATGGATATTTTTATAAATTTATATGTTATGATACATTATCATATAGTTAAATCAAATAACAAATTATCATTAAACAATAACAACCCATACAGTCTATCCAAACATAATACGATACTATACCATGACAAATCACCATCCAAACAAGCTATTATTTGATGTTTGTATTTGTATTGAAAACTAACTAAATATAAATTCACATAAATAATAAAGAAGATTTCATAGTGGGAGCTAACAAAAATGACAACATACCCGCTATACAAAAAATGAAAGATTAGTTATCACTCGAGCATCTCCGTAATTATGGTGTTGTTGACAAATCTAAAAAACACCGTTTTGGTAGATTTTTGCACACTCGCTCATATGAGCACGTGGTACCAGGTTTAACACGCCCCTCTGCGCAGGTTGTCTTCTCAATTGTGAGCGACAAAAGTATTTTTGCACACGCGCTCATATGAGCACGTGGTACCAGGTTTAACACGCCCCTCTGCGCAGGTTGTCTTCTCAATTGTGAGCGACAAAAGTAGCATAATAAGACTCCAATGAAGTCACTTTCTTTTCTTAACCAATACTACCATTCTCTTCTTCTGCTGCAGATTCAGTTAAGCATTTTCTCAAACACATAATCTGCAATTTGTATCTCTCAGTTTTTCATCATTCTCCGGTTCGATCGCCGGTTTCCGGCGTGGAGACACCGGCCGGAACTCATCTCTTTTCCATCCAGTTTTCTTCATACACAATGATTGAAGAGATAAACAAGCTGCACGAACGCTAATTGATGTTTTAACTTTTTGGCTTGCTTCTTTTTTAATTTTCCCTCTGTTGAAATGAATGCTAATTCAATTGAAGTGTTGACTTCGGGCGAAGATATGGCGGAGAAAGCATTGAAGAAGAGATATGAAGGGCTAGTTGCGGTCCGTACAAAGGCTATCAAAGGAAAAGGAGCTTGGTACTGGGCTCATCTCGAGCCTATTTTGATACAAAACCCAGAAACGAACCTCCCCAAAGCAGTGAAACTCAAGTGCAATTTGTGTGATGCTGCTTTTTCGGCTTCAAATCCATCTCGGACTGCTACAGAGCATCTCAAGAGAGGTACCTGTCCCAATTTTGGCTCTGTTTTGAGGCCTATTTCACAATTACCCCCTTTAGCTTCACCTTCTTCACAGAATCATCATCGCAAAAGAAGTTCACCACAAACTGGTACTTCTTCTAATTCACAACAATTTGGATTGGTGAACACTTCGACGAAGTTCTGTGGCGAAATGGGATATTCACCAGTCCAAACAGCTCATGCAATGGTTACCCGTACGGGTTTGAATCAACAACATTTGGTGTTGTCGGGTGGGAAAGAGGATTTGGGTGCTTTAGCGATGTTGGAAGATAGTGTAAAGAGGCTTAAAAGTTTGAAAGGTTCACCTGGTCCAGCTTTGAGTAAGAACCAGGTTGATTCAGCTTTCAATCTGCTGTCCGATTGGTTTTATGAGTCCTGTGGGACAGTGTCACTTTCGAGTCTCGAGCATCCGAAATTTAAGGCTTTCCTTAACCAAGTAGGCTTGCCCTCAGTGTCGAGAAAGGACTTTGTTGGAGAAAAACTTGATTCCAAGTTTGAGGAAGCAAGAGTGGAGTCGGAAGCAAGGATTCGGGATGCAGCATTTTTTCAAGTGTCTTCAGATGGATGGGGGAGGGATATTCGTAAATATGGGGAAGACACTGTGATTAAATTTATTGTAAATCTTCCTAATGGTACTAATGTATTTCATAAGGCAGTGTATAAGGGAGGTTTGGTGCCATCGGAGTATGCAGAGGAAGTTTTACGTGAAACTATCAAAGGGTTGTGTGGTAATGTTGTTCAAAGATGTGTAGGAATAGTTGGAGACAAGTATAAAGGTAAGGCATTGAGGAATTTGGAGATACAAAATCATTGGATGGTTAATCTTTCATGCCAACTTCATGGATTTGTTAGTTTGTTGAAAGACTTTGGTAGACAGCTTCCACTTTTTAAAACTGTCACTGATAATTGTTTAAAGATTGCAAATCTTTTCAATAGCAGGTCCCAGATCAGAAATCATTTTAGGAAATTCCGG
>DF362038.1:10163-42434 GCA_000787875.1 Solanum virginianum
GATCAGAAATCATTTTAGGAAATTCCGGTCAAACGGTGTCGAGCTTGCAGGGTTGATTAGAGTTCCTTCAGCTGACTGCAATCTCTCTAAGAACTATGGTCCTGTTATTGCAATGTTGGAGGACATATTAAGTTATGCTCGAATACTTCAGTTAATAGTGCTGGATGATTCCTATAAGGTTGCATGCATAGAGGATCCCGTTGCTAAAGAAGTTGCTGAAATGATACAGGATGTTGGGTTTTGGAATGATGTTGAGGCTGTTCATTCACTAGTAAAACTGATCAAGGAGATGACTGATGATATTGAGGTCGAGAGACCCTTAGTTGGTCAGTGTCTTCTTCTTTGGGAGGAGTTGAGAGCTAAAGTAAAGGACTGGTGTGCCAAATTTCGCATTGCTGAGGGACCTATTGAGAAGATAATCGATACGCGGTTCAACAGAAACTATCACCCCGCATGGTCAGCTGCATTTGTACTTGATCCATTATACTTAGTGAGGGATGCAAGTGGGAAGTACCTTCCACCATTTAAACGTCTGACCCAGGATCAAGAGAAGGACATAGACAAGCTAATAACACGGCTAGTACCACGGGATGAAGCTCCCACTGCACTAATGGAGCTTATGAAATGGAGATCAGAAGGGCTTGACCCACTGTATGCTCAGGCTGTTCAAGTAAAGCAGCAAGATCCGGTAACTGGACGAATGAAAATTGCAAATCCTCAGAGTAGCAGGCTCGTATGGGAAACTTGCTTGAAAGAGTTCAAGTCGCTGGGGAAGGTTGCTGTTAGGCTTCTCTTCCTTCAGGCAACCTCTTGTGGATTTAAATGTAATTGGTCCTTTATGAGATGGGTTTCTCTGCAAGGGCACTCAAGGGTTGGCATGGATAGAGCTCAAAGGATGATCTTTATTGCAGCTCACGCAAAACTTGAGAAACGGGATTTTTCCAGTGATGAGGAGAAGGATGCTGAGATGCTTACTACAGCAAATGGTGAGGATGATATGTTCAATGAAGTCTTTGTAGATGCACCTTCAGTTTAATTTTCATTTTCTTCATATCTCTTAACTCTTGTAGAATACTGATATTTAGGGTGTATAAATTCTATTAATTTCACTTTCCTTCATTTGTTACTTCTAATAGATGGTTTTGGAGATATTGTTTGTAGACAATTTGAGGAAATTGAGCATTGTAATTCTATCAATTGCCTGTTGATGATATAAAGACCTGCTACATTTGAAGCTAAAGGTACTTGGTTCTGAAGAAATCTGCTCATGCTTGTTCGTAATCATATTATCTTCCAGCGATAGATAGGACTTTTCGTAATATCTTGGATAATTTTAGGCTAATTTGTAGAACTTTGTCAAGGAGTTGAATCAAGTGTGTTCTAATTTATGTTCTAAAGCTGCATGTTGCTCATTCCGTTTGCAGATAATGAGAGTAGGAAAAAACAAAGGAAGAGTCTAACTAACATTGTCAATTTTGTTCAGCTGCAGTATTATTTGATTGACCTAAGCTCACGACATGCTAATAATTCTCATGTTGGACCAGGTTCATTCATACAGTTGAGGCAACTTATATCATGCAATGCTTTCTCAGTTTTGGTTGCCCAAAATGCTAAAGCTTATCCCGAACTGTGTGTTTTGATTAATCTATACAAGAACTTTTGGATTCATCTATTATACTCCTTGCTCTTGCCATGTACTTTCTTATTTTCAGCTTTGCTTTTGAATCTTCATCTGTTATCCAAAACAAGTTGATATTCATGCTGGTAATGATCTTATTATTTGATCAAATTCAACATGAAGTTGATATTCTCATTAAGTCCATGATGTGAACTATCAAACTTTGATATATCACTTGGGAAAGAGGGGGCAAGAGCATTCAAGAGTACATATATTTGGATGGAAATATGGTGGTGTTTTAAACTATTTCTGGTTATCAAATCATCTACTTGTGCAAGTTTTTATGCTTATATTGATTGGCTTCAACACTTGTTATTGTACATAAAAAGTTCGACCAAGTGGAAAGAGGAAGCTAGAAGATGTTGGTTATATGAAGTAATAATTTCCCATTAGAAATCTTTTTAAATGTTGGAAAACATGTGTAGAATTGTTGTCTGAATTTTTCATGCTTCTTTTCTCTAGTCAAGTTTCTCTTCATTGGTGGTTGCATGAAAATCAGATAAGCTTTTATGAGACGAGTCAACCTAAGAACAGTCCGGAAGCAGATCCTTGTATTCAGAAGAATGACTCCATAGCATCTGCTTTAAGAGCCCCACAGATGTTGCATCAAGAAGGATTAGAGGAAAGTTCTCTGTTTCTTTTTATTTTCTAAGTATTTAATTGTTTCCCAAAAGCAACCTCGCTACCTCTATGAGATAGTGGTAAGGTCTGCGTACATTTTATCCTCCCCAGACCCCACTTGTGGGATTCCATTGGTTATGTTGTTGCATTCTTAGCAGCCAAGAATGTTTAAGAAGCGTTAGGTTAACTATTTATTTAAGCATCATGACTATCTATCTTACTCGCATACAAGGTGGTGCATTGTTGAAAATAACACCAGATTTTGAATTTGAAAGTTAAAAAGTTTTTTTTAGTACTTGGTTATTTCACCGGATTGAAAAAAGTTACTTTGAGCAAACTGCAAGCAATAGGGCTGTCGGCATCATGGGTTGCATATAATAGCTGAAAAGATTTTTCAACTCACTTGTAGCTCTATTTGCTGCCTGTGATATTGATTACTTATATAATTTGGTATTTACGGAAGCATGCTGTTTTCTTTTTTCATGTTATGACACAATTCATAGGACTTTACTAAGTTTTGATTCAAGTATTCCTCTTACCTCAGTTTTGCATTCACATTTTTGTCTGGGAAGAGAACTGTTATAGAATCATTTGCTTATAGATCTTTAAGGAATACCTACGATTCATGACTTGCATGCTTACGTACTTGTTCCATAGCGGAATTAACGAATTCTGGTGTTGGAAACCTCTATGAAATGATTGCTTATTTATAATTATGCCGAAATTAGATACATTAACCATCATTTGATTCATTTTCTCGTGGCAGAATTCTTTTGACAATCTTATCACGGCATAGTACCACCCTACAGGTAAAATTTCCAATCTACGGGACATGTTTATGATTATTCCTTAACGTCTTAATGTGCAATAGTGGTGAAAAAAGTGGTGAGATGAAAAATACAGTAGGTAGGGCATTGCTGCATATAGGTTGTAAGATTTATTTGGTATGCAATTCTCATTATTCTTTTAAAGATTTGCTGCTTTAAATCTTTAATCATTCCTTTGCTACAGTGTGATTCTGTTTATTAACATTCAATGAATTTCTTCTGTTGCAAATACTAAATAATCTTTCAGGACAAAAAATTGTATAGTGTACAGAGTCGGGAAGGGCCAAAAAGAGGAAACGAAATTGAGAAGCCGATTCATCTGGAGGATAATATTGTTCACTTGTGATGGAGTGGCAAGAGGAATGTGCTGATAACGCTAACTACTAATAGACTGCTCAACTAACTAGAGGAATTGAAAAGGCCTTTTTCACTTGTATGGTATGTTTTTCGATTTCATAGTTCATTCTTGTCATGTTACTGTTTTTCAAAAAGGGTGAAACAGAATGATTGTTATCAACAGGAAACCACGAGAATCTACACACTTTCAATGCTCCCCCATTATTACCATTCTCTCTTTTCATCCTTGCCCACTTCATACGAATCTCGATCAAATTATTAAAAGCTCTAATTACATACTTCTTTTGTTGTAATTTTCATTGACTTGAACTGCTTACTTTATTCTGCTCCTTTTTATTGGATTGTGTTTTGACTCAAATATTAACTTAATGTATTTTCGTTACCCTGTGGCATACTGTCGAGTCTACTCTATAGTTATTTTGTCATCTTCCTTGTGATTAAACTAGAAGGGGAGCCTTGGAGTAACTAGTAAAGTTACTGCCATGTTCACAGGTTCAAGCCTTGAAAACAGCCTCTGGTAGAAATGCAAAGTAAGACTGCGTACAATATACCCTTATGGTCGGGCCCTTCCCCGGACCCTGCGTATCGCGGGAGCTTTAGTGCACTGGGCTTGCCCTTGTGATTCAACTACAATGGATATAAATTACTAGTAAAAATGGAGAGTTGTAAATGAGAATGATATCTTGTTTTTCTTATTTTGGAAGGAGCTTTGTTCTTGTTTCATTATAATTGTTGGACAACCTCTTTTTGCACCTAATGGGAAGACTTTTGCCTCTAATCCCTCTCTGTAGTTTTCTTTCAAAAGTATAGACTATAACAATAGTGTCTGGACCAGTTTACATACTTTGATTAATCTATTGGATTGTTTCTCATGGGCGGACCTAGAATGCCATATATAAGCTCATCCAAACCTATAGTAGCTATTGCCAAATTTAATATCTATAGATGTTTGAGTTGGAAATCTAGTTACTACTGTATATTAACTTGATGTCGTTGTAAATAATGATAAACTTGAAATCA
Source organism: Solanum virginianum (assembly GCA_000787875.1). Classification (NCBI taxonomy): domain Eukaryota; kingdom Viridiplantae; phylum Streptophyta; class Magnoliopsida; order Solanales; family Solanaceae; genus Solanum; species Solanum virginianum. The sequence continues at coordinate 14,667 of DF362038.1, forward strand.
TGGATCCACCTTCAAGTATCATATGTTCACGCTAGGTTTTGGGAAGAGGCACACAACCTACTCTAACACCAATATTAGTAATTGACTTCACGACTCGAACCCTTGACCTATAAATCACATGAATACATAGAGAACTGATAAATTGAATCGTGGATTGAATTCACCTTCAACTTTCTCTCTAACGACAATCTTAAACAAATTGTGCACAAAATATTTTGAAAATGTCAGCAACCATAATTTCATCATGATAAGTGTTTAACTCTAACGAAACAAAAAGAATTCATGCCCAATGCATTTAAGTATCATGCATTCACATAGAGTTCTGAAAAGAACCACACACAACTCATTCATGCCCAATAGATGAAATATCATGCGATCACATAGAGTTCCGAGAAAAATCACACACAATGCAACCTACTCTAACACAAATACTTGATTTCACAGTTCAAACTCTTGACCTATAAATCATACATAGACAATCGATAAATGAATACTTAGAGAAGAGATACATAAATGGCTTTCCTCTTCATATCTATTTGTAGATATTGAAATTTTGTAGGACTCTACAAGACGAGCCCTATTTTAATCAGGATTTCTTGGAGACTACTCTACCCTAAACCCTAATTCATGCTTATATAAAGGGTGTCATATTTCCTTCAAAAGACATCTCTCAAATATCCCATAGAGAGATCAAAATATGGTTTAAGGAGGTCAAAATCATCCTACGTTCAAGAAATATGCCACTAAAGGCCCTCGATACGCCACTAACGGTCTTCGAATCACGGAGAAATTCTAAGAGAGAAGCATCAAGGAACAGAGTTGTAACCACATGCTTATCAATAAAATTACGTTCATATTTTATTTGTGATTGCAATTTATGTTTTATCACATTAAAATTTGTTGCAAACACTAATCATATCATTAATTAATGGAGTAATACTAAAGAAACATGTGTTTGTCAGTGACTAATTCTCATTGTATTATAGTACAACATACTAGTGGAATCTCACAAGTGGGGAGAGTAGAATATACGCAGACCTTACTACTACCTTATAGAGGTAGAGAGACTGTTTCCTGAAAATCCTTGTCTCAAAAATCCATAAGCAGAATAAACTAGATATGGGAAAGGAAAGGAAAAGAAAAAGCACATGATAGTATGCAAATACAATAAAATTAACATTTCAAGACGGAAAATGATAACACAATATAAAAGCAATGTACATACGCTAAAAATAAACAAATATAAGACTAATAATGAAAACATACGATGTGAAAATATCACTACTCCTACTAACCAACTATTTCACCAAGTCATTTAATGACCTACCCCTACTAACCTATTAGCCCTCTACTCTAATATACAACTTTCACTCTTTTCTATCTAAGGTCATGTCTTCGGTGAGATGAAATTTCGCCATATCTTGTCTGATCACCTCCTTGCAATACTTTTTTGGTCTACCTCTACCCCTCCGCGTATCCCCTAAATCCAACCTGTCGCACCTCCTAACAGGAGCCTCGATACTCCTTCTCATGTCCAAACCAACGCAGTCTCGCAATTCCCTCGTCTTGTCAATAATAAATGTGGTCCTAGGGAGCATCTTATCTTTGTTATTTTTGTGGTCCAAACTCCTTAACTTTGTACAAACACAGAGTGTTAAAGTTAATGGTGTTTTTTCAACATTATGGTTTGGTCGTCTTAATCTGCAACAGTGAAAAATACACATTATTTTGAGTAGACTTTTAAGCATTAATGATACCCACTTGAGTTAAACACAAGCAGCCAACTACTAATACATCTGATTAGACATAAATTTGTAGGTTACTTCTACCACTCACACTCCTACTATTATTTATTTTATTTTTAGAACCCTCTTTTTCCCCTAATCTTAACACTGTAGTATGCTAATAATTCTTTTTTAAAATAAAATAAAATAAAATAAAGGAGGAGAAAACAGGAGACCAATACAAGCAACAAGTCAACCACAGACCAAATGTATTTTCGACTGAGATTTGGAGATGACAGAATGTGGGTAGACTTTATCTCTACCTTAGAGGGGAGGTAGAGAGGTTGTAGTTTTCAATAGATCCCCGGCTCAAGACAAGAAAAAAAATCCTAAAAAAGACACCAAAATCGAAAAATAAAAAATTATAAAACACTCCTACCTATCAATCTTCTACCTTAATTTATATCCTCCACACTTTTCTATCTAAGATCACGCTCTTGATAAGCTGTAACTATGTCGTGTCCTATCTAATCATTTGTCCCAAATTAATACAAAAACAACATATCTAGTGGAATCCCACAAGTGGGGTCTGGGGAGGGTATAATGTACGTAGACCTTACCACTACCTCATAGAGGTAAAGAGACTGTTTTCTGGAAACCCTCATCTCAAAAATTCATAAGCAGAATAAACTAGATATGAAAAAAAGAAAAAGAAAAGGAAAGAAAACAGAAAGAGCAACTAATAAGGAAAAACACATGATAATATGCAAATACGACAACATTAACATATAACAGACGGATAATGACAACACAAATATAAGAACACGACTAAATTTACTATCCTACTATACCCCACGATCGTATATCAACCTAGCCCTACTGACCTGTTAGCCTCCACTCCCAAACTAAAGAAATCTTTAATTCAAATTTGATGGTAAGGAGTTTTGTGGTAATTCAGTAGAGTTTAACCATTGTCTGCCAATATAGGAATAAATGATTAGCGCCATCAAATTTCTACTTTGGTTAATGTTATTATTATTATGTTTACAGTGCAGTGTAATTATAACAAAACCCTAATGTAATTATTATAATTTGGTTTATATTGTAGTGGTTCTATTATTACATTACATACATTGTACGGTGAATAAAGTGACCACATACCTAAAACATAATATCATTTTCTATTATTACAGTGTAAAAAGTAACGCATTATCTATAATCACTTTTGGGTCCACAATTATTTATTATTAATATTAACATACTTTTCTACGTGTACCTTTTGTTTGTAACTGATCCACCATTTTTTCAAATTGTGAAATGCTTTACACCTGTTTTGAAAAAAATAAAAAGATATCCTTTTATTTTTTCTCCATTTATTTGTATGTAAACTGCCTCTCAACGCTCTGTTCGAATGTTTCATAACGTATTATATTATATTATATTGTGTTATATTATATCATATTATATTATTGGAATTAATATAACGGTTGAATATATTGTATCATTTTCTGTTGTTACATAATGTTATACATTAATAATTTAAATGATAAATCTATAAGAAAAATAGGATATCGATTATCGAGTGAAGTTACTATAAATAGCTAAGATACAAAATAAAATAAGATAATTAAATAATAGGTAAAGATAAATTGAAAAAATGTTAAGTAATGATGCAATCACACCAAATCGATCATTGCACGAATAAAACTTTTCATCACCTAACAATAAATTTGATTCTACCGATATAAAATAATAAAATTTAAGTAACATTCAGAATAAATATGTTACTATTTAAATTAACAAATACAATAATATAATGTGTAAACAACCATCGAAAAAACGTTTTAGTATTCCAATTAATGGAGTGTTAATTTAGCACGACATTAAAGGATTAAAAAAAAAGGACAAATTCAGATATATACTTCTATGATTGAGGTTATTAAAGAATATCGTTATTAATTAGGGTGTAAAACCTTTAAAGAAACAATTATGTGGACTAGAAACAATACTAGTTCCTAGTCAGAAATATCCAATTTGGAGGCAAAAAGAAGTCTGATTTATTTAGGCTCAATATTAGCATGTATTATCTTCCAAAGTTTTTGGCAAACACTCTTTTTACAAAAATAGAAACAAAAATTACGTATTTTCAGACATTTTTAAACACCATCTATGAAAGGGTTATTTGATATAAATATCAATAATACAGGTCGTGACGGATTCAGAATTTAAAGACTAGAAGTGTGGATTCAATCCCTCATCTAAGAGCTTATTTTGAGCCTTAGGAGCGTAGTGAGAACCAAAGCATCCAAAGGATTTCTTGTTCATTAAGTGCTTATCTTTATATTTATACAATGTTTGCATATTTTTTTAAATAGATAATTGTCGAAGAATATATATATATATATATATATATATATATATATATATATATATATNTTTCTACTTTTTCACTTGAATTATTTGAAGATAAATAATTGTCATCTTAATAAATTGATTACTCACAAAACATCACTTTTTAATTTAATAAAGATAGAACATCTATTTTTAAAATCGAAAAGATCATAAATAATAATAATATTGAATAAGCCATTTACATTTACACATAAAAATTGCAAGTTGTAGTTTTAAATGGAGTTATCATCTTAAATCACTCAATAAGTAACAAAATCACTCAACTAAATTAATTATCAAAATAAATTTTTGACATGACAATTTTATTTTTTATATTATGTAAATATGAATTCATAAATAAATAAAAATTAAAATTTTGATATGACAAAAAAATTATTTTATATTATGTAAATATGAACCCAAAAATGAAAAAAAATTGTAAGTTAATTTATTTAAATAAATTTACTAGTACAAAACTACAAATATAAATCATAACATCAAGAAAATAAAAAAAAATGATTAAAATAATTTGAGGGGATTGAAGGATAGTTTGGTCATTTAGGGGGCTTATCCAAGGATTGTTAAATCTTGGATTAGCTATTCCTCTATTTTTCTAGGGATAAAATAAAACCTAGAATGTGGTATAACTAATCCACAGATTAAATCAAATCAAATAACCAAACAATGAATTAGTTAAATTATCCAAAGACTATTCTTATATAATACAACCTACCAGATCCTAATTTTAGTTACTATTTTCATCCACTTTCGATTTTTTTTAAAGAAAATTTTGACAGGTATTGAATCAGAATTCAGAGGGATGGTTGCTTTTTTTTTTTTTTTTTTTTTCGTTTTTTTTTGATTTTTTTTAAAGAAAATTTTGACAGGTATTGAATCAGAATTCAGAGGGATGGTTGCTTTTTTTTTTTTTTTTTTTTTCGTTCTCTTTTCAAAACTACTACGCAGTTTACTTTTACTTCTTCATGATGAATTTTGCACTACTCTAAAAAAATTAACAAATAAAATATATATCTTATCATAATATTTATATTTATTGATGTATAATTTTAATAAACTTTGAAAAATAAATAATTAATATCAAAGATAAAATATGAAAAAAAAAATCTGCTAAAGCAAAAAAGTAGAAAAAATAAAGAATGAAGTAATATGGATGAATTTTTGTTCTCAAATATAGGTAATACTGCCTCAATTAGGGTGATAATTGGATGAATTGGGTTAAATCTGGACGGATTATAATGACTCACGATAACAAATGGGTCAAGACCCAATCTACCTCAAATTTGTTTGGATCAGAACGGGTTGAGTAATAGATTAGATTATAGAACGAATCAAAACACGATCCAATGCAGTTTTTCATAAGTTTTAATTGGTTTATATGACTATATATAACATATCAAATTGAAAATATTTTGATAATTTTTCTCACTCAATTAAAATTATATATCGACCCAAGTTTTAATTGATTGAATTGAATTTGATTGAAATGAATGAACAATACTCAATCCAAACTAAAATAAATTGGCCGAATTAAATTTAGCTTTACCACCCTACTCCCATAAGAACAAGAACTGACGTAGTTACGTCAAAAGAATCTTTAAACTGACAGAGTCAAATTTATCAGCAGTGATTATTACCTACAATTTTCATCCACCTAAATTTTGTTTGAAATTTCAAAAATTAACGAGACCAAACCAAACACAAACTTCTAAAATTTACTTATTTAAAAAATGGTAATTTTATCATATCCATGTCCCATATACCGACGATAAGGTGTCAAACATATCTTTTACATCTCCATCCGAATAACAAATGTAGTCACTATAGCACCTGAAAGTACATATACAAACATTTTATGGCACTTCTCCCTTACCTATTCAAAACTTGTTTATTTTTATTTTTGCTATACAAACAGCAAACAACATTGCCAACGCCAATCCACTCATGGCTAAAGAGAAAACAAAAGCAATCCAAACCAAAACTATCAAACGCCAATTGATCTTATTGTGTAACCATCTGTCCAGACATAGGTTGGGAGACGCTTCTCACCAGCAGACCTATTCAGTGACCTGTGCACTAGCTGCCTCCATCAGGCCATTACGTATCTGATCACCAATGTCGCGAACATGGCCAGGACCATGTGGTATGAAAACAGTAGTGTTCTTTGAAGAGTTTCCAAGGTCTTTGATGGTGTCAAAATATTGGGTGATCATTATAAGATCCATCACTTCTTTGGCGGAGGTCCCTTCTACTTTATGTGAGAAGTTCAAGATGTTCTCTCTCAAACCATCAGTAATCGCCTGCCTCTGCCTGGCAACCCCAACCCCACCTAAATACTTGGCTTCAGCCTCAGCTTCTGCCTTCTTAACTTGGAGAATTTTATCTGCTTCTCCTTTGTATACACTAGCAAGCTGCATCCTTTGAGCTATAATACAGAATAAGATAAAAGCATATAGTTCAGTAAACTGTTAATCCATGTATCAGAGAACAGCGATTTATAATCTCTTACAGAAATTTTTTATGGCAAGATAAGCATATTAATCTTTTTATATCATATACTCCTCCATTATTTTAATCAAATGGTACTTCCGAAAACAAAAGGGATAGAATAGATTAAGGTAACATTTGTCTCTCCACACACCAGATACATACTCAAATTGGCACCTTGCTCGACGATAAATTTTCCAAGATCTGACGTATGCATTAGAATTTATCAAGGAATACAACAGATCAGTGTCATCAATGCTCTATTAGTACACTAACTCAGAAGTAGAAAATAAGAATTAACAACACTCTATTTTGTACACTAATTCAGAGGTCAAAACAAGTAGAAATTTAAAGTACAATCTATGCTATTTGCATACTAATTTTCCTTCAAATTTTAAACCATGCATTTTTTAACTATGCTAATTCAGCAGTAGAAACCAAGTATTATCAACAATCTATTTGTATACTAATTCAGAAGTAGGAAAAGTACAAACATATATACCATGGATACTCTATTCGTATACTAATACAGAAAGGAGAAACTATTCCCCTTCAAATCCTAAACCACACATTTTCTAAAGAAGCAATTTTGTTCATATGCAAAACCACAGGAGTTTCTTACCTGCATTTATCTCATTCATTGCTTTTCTCACAGAAGCATCAGGAATAATGTCAACCATTAGTATGTGCTCGATATTATATCCATATGCACCCATCACCTGACACATAAACTAAATAAGAGATTCTAGGAAACAAATATTTTCTATTGGAACTGGAGAAAGTTTAAAAGCTTAGTAAACTTGGTAACAAATAACAATGGCCAACAAAAATGCAAGAGGAAAAGGAGCCGCAACCACTATCTTTCAAATGAGTATTGCAGCAGCAGTTTATCACATATGGATAGAGAGGAATCATTGGATCTTCCAGGACAAGTCCAGCGAGCCACACATAGTACCTAGAAGAATAGTGCAAGAGATTTTCGAGAAAGGATCTTGATACCACAACTTACAAGCAAACTAGTAGAAATAAATCACTATCCCTAGTGCTAGTTTGTAATTGTCTCCATTAAATATTGCCTTGATATAATGGTTGTTAGTTATGCTCACTGTTTGGTTGCAATGCCGCTCCCCCCCCCCTCCACCACCACCACAACAAAAAAAACAATGGCATATTCAAAAGATTCCAAAAGCTTTCTTAGGGAACAATTCTATGATCTAAACTCTCTGTGTTCCCAATTTCTCCTTTTTGATAAGTCGGATTTAGATGGTATTCTTTTCCTTTTGGCGTGTGCTTCTTCTTTTCCCGGGGTAGTGTTTTTTATTTATTGAGGGGGACAGCAAACAGCTTACAGTAATTCTACCTCAAATTCTAATTGACCAGTAAAAATAACAAGAAACAAATTACAATTATTCTCGAACAAGGTTGAGAATTTTCGCTGATATACAAAAGAAAAGAGAATACAGAACTAGAACATACACCAGAAGCAAAGCTAAGAAGTTCTGCAATATCATCATTTTCAAGTAAGGTAACAGAGTAATCCATTTTTTACCATGTGGAATTTCCCTCCGCTTTTGCAGGGTGGCGTAGTGGGTGGAAGGACACAGCGTTGAGGTTTCTGCCTCATTTTTACAATTCTGAAGAAAAATTGAGGAAAAGAAAAACTCACTCCATTTCATTTTTTACCTGATCCCTTGTACTTGTCCATTTTAGCAAATCAAGAGAGTTATATTGCTTTTCCCGATACTACCCTTAGTATCAAATAACTACTGAAGTAGTAGTCGTCAAATTTAGAGTTCTGAAGCATCATTAACAAGGGTAGTTTAGTAAAATAAACCTCTAATTAAAACTTTCTTAAGGGGCTTGCCAAGTCAACAGGATTCAAGTAACATGAAACAGAGGGAGGGCAATATTTTCTCTTAGAGACATATTAGGAAATAGTACATGTATTGCTACTTTTGTCGAAGCCAATCGCCGGAGCCGACGATCGTTCTTCTCTACGCTTTGACTTCTCTCGACGCTTTCTTCAGGAATCAAAAGGGTTTTGCCACTCTTCTGCCGATCGAAACCCACTTTGATTCCAGCGACTTCCTCCGTTCTTCTCTGACAATGTCAGCTATAATACAGAATAAGATAAAAGCATATAGTTCAGTAAACTGTTAATCCATGTATCAGAGAACAGCGATTTATAATCTCTTACAGAAATTTTTTATGGCAAGATAAGCATATTAATCTTTTTATATGATTTCCAGTCCTTTGGAAATCAATTGTGTCCGCGGTGTCCAGCAGTTTCCAGATTCCGGCGACATCATTTCCGCCGACACAGAGCTTTCCGGCGACGCAGTCAAAATCATTTCCGGTCAGGCAACTTCCACTGTCCCGGCGACGCGTTCAACCATTTTCCAGTCAGATTCTTTCAAGCTACTAATATTACTCAGGTGATATCCTCCATTTTCTCCTTTTCTTTCTTTGTTCAACTTCTTGTTCCGTCAGATTCTCTGTTATCTCCCTTTTTTTGGCATTTACTTCCTGTTTGTATATCTGACGTTTTGCTTCTTGTTCCTTGTTTTGCTTGCAATATTTCTGGCTTAATATTTCATGCTTAGTACAGAAATTGTGCATTATTTCTTGCCTACTTGTTACATTTTGAATATATATTTTTTTACTATATCTCTTACTTGTTACATATAGTTTTGGTTGTTCCTCATACTCTGTGGGGGTTGAGGGTTGTTTGCTACATATTGTGATTATTGTGTTTCATTGTGATCCTCTTGTATTTTATAGGATTATAGGAATAAATAGCTTTAACTGTTCTGCATTGTTGCGTTGGTGTTTCATCAGATTGTTGATTCTCTATCGTTTATAGTTAATTGAATTAGAAGTTCTTAGTGAAGATTAGTGGCGTTGAGGTATAATGGTGGAGTAGGGTTATGTCGTCGGTTGGGACGGAGGCTAGGGATAGTAGTGGTAAGAGGGGAACAGGCATATTTAGGTTGACAATAGGGACGTGTAATATAGGATCACTTACAGGGAAGTCCATAGTGTTAGTGAAGAGTCATAAGAAGAGACAAATTAATATAGCATGTGTTCAAGAAAACTAGATGGGTAGGTACTAAGGCTCGAGACGTAGATAGGTTTAAATTATGGTAATCGGGTGGCTCTAGGGATAGAAATGGAGTAGGTATCCTAGTAGATAAAGACCATAGGGAGTATGTTGTGGAGGTCAAGAGGACTAATGATAGGATGATGCCGATTAAACTGGTGGTCGGTAGGCATATTGTGAATATAGTTAGTGCCTTTGCACCCCAAGTGGGACTAGATGATAAAGTCAAAAAGATCTTTTGGGAAGAGTTGGATGAGGTGGTGAGGGGTATACACGCCACAGAAAAAATTTCATCGGGAGAGATTTTAATAGTTATATTGATGCTACTTCTAGTGATTTTAACGATGTCCATGGAGGCTTTGGTTTTGGGGAGAGGAATAGAGGTGGAACGTCTTTCTTGGACTTTGCTAAAGCCTTCAAGTTGGTTATTACTAACTCATGTTTCCCAAAGAGAGAAAATCACTTGGTTACATTTCGTAGTACGGTGGTTAAGAGCCTAAGACCCAAATTGACTACTTACTCCTCCGAAAGGGTGATAGAAGCCTTTGTAAGAATTGCAAGATAATTCCGAGTGAAAATATTTCCACTCAACATAGGCGTGTAGTGAAGGACTTAGACATTAAGAGGGGCAAGAGGAAGAAGGTTATTTATGCCCAACCGAGGATTAGATGGGGTGACCTGACTCCTGCCCTTTCACGGGAGATGGGGGAAAAGTTGAGTAATAGAACTAGATTATTTATGCCCAACCGAGGATTAGATGGGGTGGCCTGACTCCTGCCCTTTCTCGGGAGATGGGGGCAAAGTTGAGTAATTTGGGGGCTTGGAGTAGTGGCGGAGATGTGAACACCATGTGGGACACCACGGCTGATTACATTAAGAGGGTAGCCACCAAGGTGCTAGGGGTTTAGAGGGACCTTTGGTGGACGTCAAGGTGATTGGTGGTGGAGTAGGGAAGTTCAAGGTAAAGTGAAAGCTACGAAGATTGCCTACACGAAGTGTTTGAAATGTAGGGATGAGGACGAAAAAATAAGGCTTAAGGAAATGTATAAGACGGCGAAGACAGAAGCGAAGATGGCAGTGACGAGTGCTAAGACAACAACATTTGAGCGTTTGTATGTTGAGTTAGGCGATAAAAGAGGGGACAAGAGATTGTACATGCTTGCGAAGGTGATAGAAAGAAAAGCTCGTGACTTGGACCAAGTGAAGTGCATTAAGGATGAGAAGGGTGAAGTGCTGGTGGAGGAGAACTCCATTAAGATAAGGTGACAAGCTTACTTTCATAAACTCTTGAATGAAAAAGGGGATAGAGATATTGAGTTGGGTGATTTGGCGCACTTCGATAGGTATCGAGATTTTGGTTATTGTAGGCGTTTCAGAGCTGAGGAAGTTAGACGTGCTATTAGTAGGATGAATAGAGGGAAAACGATCAGACCCGATGAAATTCCGTTGGATTTCTGGAAGAGCATGGTCATGGAGGATATTGAGTGGTTGACTAGGTTGTTTAATTCTATTATGAAGACTGCTAAGATGCCCGATGATTGGAGGAGGAGTATAATGGTTCCATTGTATAAAAACAAGGGTGATATCCAAAGCTGTAACAATTATGGTGTATCAAGTTGTTAAGCCACACTATAAAGGTTTGGGAAAGAGTGGTGGAGATGGGGGTGGGAAAAGTAGTGTCTATTTCGGAGAACCAATTCGGATTCATGCCGGGATGGTCAACTACTGAAGCAATCCACCTAATTCGAAGATTAGTGGAGAAATATAGGGAGAAAAGGAGGGACCTTCATATGATGTTCATTGACCTTAAAAAGGCCTATGACAAAGTTCCGAGGGATGTCCTATGGAGATATCTAGAGGCGTAAGGGGTTCCAATGGTGTATATTAGGGTGATAAAGGATATGTATGACGGAGCCAAAACTCGAGTGAGAACGGTAGGAGGAGACTCAGAGTATTTTCCTGTTGTGATGAGACTCCATCAAGGATCTGTGTTGAGCCCTTTTCTTTTTTGCTGTGGTAATGGATGAGCTAACACAATCTATCGAGGAGGGGGTACCATGGTGTATGCTATTTGTCGATGACATAGTATTGATTGATAAGACTCGGGCTAAAGTCAATGATAGATTGAAGGTTTGGAAAGATACTCTGGAATCCAAAGGGTTGAAATTGAGCAGAACCAAAACAGAATACTTGGAGTGTAAATTCAGTGTTGCTAGAGATGAAGCAGACATTGAAGTGAAGCTTGCCATTCAACCTATTCCAAGGAGAGAAAGCTTCAAGTATCTTGGATCCATCATCCAGAGTAGTGACGATATCGATGAAGATGTCACACATCATAGGTTGACAATAGGGACGTGTAATATAGGATCACTTACAGGGAAGTCCATAGTGTTAGTGAAGAGTCATAAGAAGAGACAAACTTGCCTCTGGAGTATTATGTGATAAAAAGATACCACCAAAGCTTAAAGGCAAGTTTTACAGAATGGTGGTTAGACCGTCTTTGCTGTATGAGGTGGAGAGTTGGCCAATAAAGAACTCACATGTTTAAAAGATGCAGGTCGCGAAGATGAGGATGTCGAGATGGATGTGTGGACATACCAGGAGTGACAAGATTAGGAATAAGACCATTCCGGAGAACTTAGAGGTGGCCCCTGTGGCTGACAAGATGAGGGAAGCGAGATTGCTTTGGTTTGGACATGTGCAGAGAAGAAGTACCAATGCTCCTGTTAGGAGGTGTGAGAGATTGGACTTTGGGGTTGCACGGAGGGGTAGGGATAGACCTAAGAAGTATTGGGGGAGATGATTAGACAAAATATGGCAAAACTTGATGTCAACGAAGACATGACCTTAGATAGGAAGGAGTGGAGGTCACGAATTAGAGTAGCAGGCAAATAGGTTAGTAAGGTTAGGTGATGTCTGGCCATGGGGTATAATAGGGCAGTAGGTGTCATTATCTGTTGCATATGTGTTAATTTTATCGTATTTACACACTGTCATGTGTTCTTTTCGTTATTAGTCACTCTTTCTATTCCCTTCTCTTTCCCTTTCCTTTTGCCATATCTACATACTGTCATGTGCATTTCATCATTAGTCGCTCTTTCTGTTCCCTTTTGTTTTCCTTTCCTTTTTGCCATATCTAGTTTATTCTGCTTATGGGTTTTTGAGACGAGAGATCCAAGGAAACAACCTCTCTACTTCTATGAGGTAGTGGTAAAGTCTGCGTATATTCTACTCTCCCCAGACCCCACTTGTGGGATTCCACTGGATATGTTGTTATTGTATTGATGACAGCAAACAAAGACCAAGTATTTTCCCCTAACATACTGAAAGGAAGAGCAGCAAAAAAGCTATTTCCTTCAATTAGTTGAAGATGACAACTTGAACATAAAATTTCCTATTTCAAGATTCTGAGAGTATCTTCTCGAAAAAGGTTATCAATTATGCTTCTAGAAAATAGGACTGCTCTATGAGAAAAAAGAAAAGGAAGATAAGACGAACTGTACAAAGTGAGGTAGGAAAAGGATCTTGAGTTAGAAGCAAGTGTTAAAACAATCCCAAGCATGGAGGCAACCTAATATCTAATGATCCAAAACCCCTGCCTTACATATAAAATTGATCAAAAGTTGCATTTTACATGATAAAATCTCAATTAAGAAACAAACAAGTGAAACTTTTGGAAGCTGAAGTCATCCAAATGATTTTACGTAGTTTAAGACCTGCATTTCACTAAAAATTCTAGGCTCCAACAGTTTGAACAAGATAAAATTTGTTTGACTTTCATATATAGAGAACATAAGAACAAACAAACTAACAAGTTCTTTTACTTTGCTCCGTTACCCCTCACCATCCTACCAAATCCCCTCTTTCCTGTGGATCAGGTTCTGTTCCAAATTTCAAAACGGAGCAAGTGAGATTTCACTTGCCGTCTGCCCACACAAAGACACAAATTTACCTTCTCAAGCTCCTCCAAGACAGCCTTAGCGACTTCATCCTTTTGCTCGAAAAGCTCATCCAAGTTCATTTTGGGGACATGGGCTCGGACAACTAGAGGAATCAGGAACATTGAACGAGATGAGCATTTTGCAAGTGGCATAAATAAACAAGATAGCAAATAAACACTCACAAAAAGTAAAACAACAAAAGAACAAATTACCATCAAATACATAAGCCTGAATCTGCTCCGTTGGATTTTGCAACTCATAGAAAGCATCATCAGCATTTTGCCTGATCACTCTGTATTGGATCGAGCACAATAATTGAACAAAGACATTGTCCTGAACAATTGCAAATTAGTTAACTTTCAGTCCTATAATGCTATTGAATTCCCAAACAGACACCAGTAGCTTTAGGGCAAAGTAAATTAGATCAAAGGATCTCACAATCAAAAAGTCTTTGAATATCATTCATCATATCATAGAGAACTACCATTAGCTCAGTGTTGATTTATGGAAATTTTGTATAATTCAAGGAGCATCTTATGAAACCATCTTACTAAGGAGGCCCAGGGAAATGATTCTTTAACTTTCATGAGGGAAATTTTTGACCAATTAATGTTGTCAAGACATGACTACAATTTAACAGAACTTTCCATAGGGAGAAAGGATGTATTACTCCAACTGCAGTTCCTATTCCAGTCCAGCCGAGTAAGAAAAGGGAAAAAATGCTTAGTGTGATATACTCTGAGAGACTTACAAACTGCAAATCTATTCATACATCAGAAACAAGTACCTTCAAATTACACAGTTAGTCCTTAGAAAAATTAACAACTTCATCCCTTCAAGAGTGTATTATCCACTCTCCGACTTTCTTCAGCAAGATATCACCTCATAAAAACATAACAGTACAGGCATGTTTGAATTTTGAAATTCTGAACAGGTTAAAGTTCATTTATTTCAACAGAACCAACCATCTGAGGTTTTTTTCCCCCTCTCTCACAACCCAATATTTCTTAGCTTATCCATTTATTTGATATCATCCTCGTAGGAATTGAGCTTTATCTATAGAAGATCAATCTTTTTTTGGGGCCAAATCATGGCTTCAAATTCCCTGTAGTTGCAAATTAGTTAGTTTTTTCCGATTTGGTATAAACTCAAATCAGCATTATAATCATGTTGTTTACATGTGCAGAGAAGAAGTACCAATGCTCCTGTTAGGAGGTGTGAGTCCGATTTGGTATAAACTCAAATCAGCATTATAATCATGTTGTTTACATTTGAAGAGCTAATACAAACATTTGATACAAAAACTGAGACCTGAACGAATTGTGAAGTTTCTAATTACCTCCAAATGTAACTAGAAACTATAAGAAAACTAAATTAGCAAAAATTAACTACTTCAGTTTTTGCATATACTCTTTTAGGGACCGAATCTGTAAGAAGAGTATACCTTTGTTTTGGTCTCAATTTTGACATCGAGCGAATTGATCCTGGTGGAGAGAGTTCCAGCGAGGCATTCTCCGGCAAAGGGATTCCAGAAATTGAACCCTGGTTCTGCTAACCTGTCAAAACGTCCCCATCTTTCCACTATACCGACGCTCGCCTGTTCTATGCATCCGCAGAATCCACAGTTAACATTCCCCATAGATTTTTTTCTCTTCACGACTTTTTGTATTCGCAAAACTTAAAAGGCCACGACCGCCATAAATGAGAAATTTCAGAGACATCTGTTACAAGCTTGCTTGCACGAAAAAGCTTTTTTTATTTACTTTTAAAAAAGGGATATTTAAGTACGCTAATTTTAAAATAAAGTTATACGTTTGGAAATAAATATTGCGTATTTTTTACTACTTGTTTGGATAATATTATCATCTATTTTGTCTTTCATTTTTTTAAAAAAATTTTCCACCCGATATTTGGTGCTCATATTAGAACCTGACTATATCCAAATTCGTGCCACATAAGGTCCCATTTGGAGAAAAACACTCCCTACCAAAGATTTTTCATTCTTAGAGCTCGAATCCGATGCATCTAATTAATGAAAGAGCAATTTCATTTGCTGCACCACATTCTTTGGTGGTTATTTTATCTTTCATCTATTTATTAGTAAAGAGAAGCTGACAAAAACTTTTTTAAGGCTAACTACTACTCTCAGGGGTCGTTTGATCTGAAGGATAACAACATTTAATCCCGGGATAAAAATATAGTGGCCCTTAAATTGATGTTTGGTTGGCAAATTCGGGATAACTTATCACCGGATTAATAAATAGTACCGGGATAAGTTATCCCTCTTCTTGGGAAGTATAATAATCTCGGGATAATTTATCTCGGGATAACAAGTATAAATCACAATTATATCCTTTTAAACCTTTTTTTACATCTCATTTTAAATATTTATGTGTATTACATTAGTTTTTAATACAATATATAATAACATTCACAACCTTCACTCATTATTTTTTATGATATTTCTTCATATTTTTCTATTAAAAAAATTACACTATATAATATAATCTTTATTGGCTAATTCTTATTTTTTTTTATATTTTGATTTTTCATAATTTTTTTTAATTTAACAAACTTAAAAACTAGAAATTCTATTTTTAAATTAAATAAGAAGAAAGTTTTATTTTTAAATGCATACCATGCACACATAAAAATATTAAAACTATATAAGATCAAAGATTTATTTTAAAAATGAATGTTAAATAACTAAAGCTAACAAAGAAAATGCATAAAAAACTACTAATAAAGTGAAGAGTACTAAAGGAAATGCATAAAACTACTAATAAAGTGAAGGATATTTTTGTAAACAAACAACATATTCTTAAAATTTATCCAACAAACCAAACACTCAATAAGAAATAATTTGAGCATAACTTATCTCATCATTACTAATCTAAATATTACTTACCCCATCATAATAACTTATATTCAGACCAAACAAACCCTAAAAGATGCATAGTGCAAACCAACAAACCAAACACTCAATAAGAAATAATCTCAACATAACTTATCTCATTGTAACTTATCCCATCACAATTTATATTCAAACCAAACGACTCCTTAGTATCCCATATTAACTTAATAGAGGGAGTACTTTATTAGGATTAGTCTGTCATACTTATAAGATATTATTTTCGTCCTATATTAACTTAATTTGTGAGACAATGTACATATATAAAATAAAATCTTTTAAAACATAATTTAAACTATACTTTTCACTATAATCATTTATGAAATCATCAATATAGTTTTGCAAGTAGTATACTTTATCTCTAAGGAAATATAAAACTTCAATAAATGAAATGACAAATATAAAAGGTTTCAAACATTAATATTGAACTTCGAATAATTCAACTATTTGAACAATGGAAAAAAACCTCTAAAATTAAGGTAATATGGGATGAAGGGAGCATGTGTTGTTTTCATATTTACACCATACTTGTTGCATACTTATATGCAAATTTAGATGTGACTACTAGCAGAGCACACAAAGGTGTTTAGCGTCATGATATTCCTAGATGTTAAGCGAATGTTTTGATGATTAACAAACTGACTCAAGGACCAGGTAGACTATCAGATCAACGTGTAATGTTTGCATATGGGATACAGCTGTTACAACTGTTAAAGCTGATGTAGTTGGTGAAATGTCACTTTCATTTGTACTGAAGGACTGTTGGTCCATGTGATGCATCTTGTGCAATATAAAAGGAGCTTGTCCAAGGAACAAAGACAACTTTTGGAAAACTCACAAAGTGAATATTCATATTGCTCCAAAAGTTCTCTTTTGGCTCCTATTGAGAAGACTCAGCATCAACAGTCGAGGGACCTGATAGAAGATGTTTATAGTTCCCTTTTAGGGAAGTTGTTATGTTGTGTTGTAATAGTGTAAGATCATTTCCTAGTTTATAAAGGAAAGTTGATCACTGTTTTCATTCTATTTTGAGAGCTATAAACCTCGTTGGCTGTTTGGGCCTTGAGGTGTTGTGATTTAATAGTCTAACTTCATCTAGGAGGTGAGAGTGTAGACGAGGGTTTGCTTGGGGTTGCTCATAACTTATAGCTGGGGCTGCAAGTAGAAATGGTGAAAGAGTGAGACAAATAAATAGTGTGTGTTGTATTTGGCTACTTTGCTCAACATTTAGTGGATTTTGAGTTTTGGGAAATCCTATAAGGACAGGTCGTGGTTGTTCCTCCCTTGAGCAAAGAATTTTTTCACGTTAAATCCTTGCGTTTTGTTCCTTGTTGTTTGTCTTCTTTTTGTTTATGATTTTATTGCTTCAAGGGACCTAGTACCTCACTATAGTAGACACATATTTTCTCAACAAGTGATATCAGAACGAGGATCTCTAAACGGTTCACACCTCGAGATTTTCTAAAAATATGGCTGCTCCACTCAATCTAGAAGAAGGACAATCATCTATCAGACCCCCGAGATTTAACGACCAGTTTTATGGTTGATGGAAGGATCGTATGCATGACTTCCTTATGGTTGAGGATAGTGAGTTGTGGGACATTGTTCTTGATAGACCATACATCCCTACTGTCAAAGTGAAAGAAGGGGAGATGACCAAGTTGGTTCCCAAAACCAGGCACCAATACTCTCAGGCTGACCGCAATAAGATTGAAAAGAACTATAAAGCTAAGAAGCTGATAGTGTATGGTATTAGAGATAAGGGATACAACAGAATTTCAGCATGTGAATCTCCAAAGGAAATATGGGATTGCCTAAAAAATGCTCATGAAGGAACATAGGAGGTAAAGGAATCAAAAGTGGACATGCTCACCTCTCAATATGAAGATTTTATCATGATGAAAGGAGAATCCATACATGATATGCAGACTAGGTTCTCGACTATAACCAATGAGTTAAAGTATTTAGGTGAACCTATAAGTCAGAGCAAGCAAGTGAGAAAAATTCTCAAGGTTCTTCCAAAATCTTGGGAAAGCAAGGTGAATGCCATTACAGAAGCCAAGGACCTAAAAAAGTTAACAATAGATGTCCTTATTAGCAACCTTTAAACCTACAAGTTGAACAAGCAATATGATTTTGCCAAGAGAGAGGGCATTGAAATCAGCTCATAGTAATGAAGAAATTGATAGTGTTGACATGACTTATCTCACCAAGAGATTCAAAAAGATCATAAAGAAGAATCATAGATTCGCAAAAAAGGAAGTACTGGTAGAATTCCAAGGAATATAAAGCCATGTCATGGGTGTGGAAAACCAGACCACTATGTTAGAGAGTGCCCTCAAAGCAAGAATGACTACAAAGATGGTTCCAAGTTTGGAAAAGATAAAAGAAGAGACCAGGTTCCTGAGAAATTCCAAAAAAGGGCTGCAGCTAACAGGATAGTAATGAAAGGTTTGGGGGTATGGGGCAAATCTTCTAGTGACTCTAAATATGCTGAGCAACCTGAAGACTCATCTATGTTAGTTGTGAAAGATGATGAAATCTTTGACAACTTGTTTGCATTCATGGCTCAATATAATGACGAAGAAGAAGAGGTAACATTGCTTGATCTAAAAGAAAACTTAGATCTTTAGTCTACCAAGAAAATGAAAAAGCTTACTTGTTTTCTCATTGATTCTATCTGTGAACTAACTACTGAAAAAGATTTGTTAAAAAATAGTGCTGATGTTTCTCAAGATGAAAAAATTGTTCTAACAAATCAAGTATCTGACTTGGAGGTGAAAGTTTTAGCTTTAGAAGCTGAGAAAAATGAGCTTTTGAACCTGATGGAAAATGAGTCTAGATCTGATGTTAAACTAAAGGGTAAAATTAGTGAAAATAAACTTATCCTAAAGGAGAAGCTAAAAGACTTTGAGTTGAAGTTGATGCTTACCTTAGAAAGGAATGCTATGTTGGAGAAGGACCTGGGCAAGGTCAAGAATGACCTGAACAAGTCCTTGAAATGGACTACATCATCAAAGCTATTGGGGGACATGTCTAACCACAGAAGACATGACAAAAAGGGTTTAGGATATGTGAACAAAATTGATTCTCCCTGTAATCCTCACAGTAAATATATTTCTGTTGTTGACAACTTGTTGTGTTTACACTATGGTAGAAATGGTTACTTAAAAGGAGGTTGTGAAGTTCTCAAAAGAACTCTGAGAAGGCATCATTCTGATTACTCTAAAAATAAAAGAGTGAATGAGGGACCAGGTTCCAAACCAAAACAGAGCAACAGACAATTGCCACGTTGGACCAAGAAAATTTTGATTAGGCCTTTGTATCGCTACTGGAAACTCAGACTGAAATGGGTTCCCAAAACCAACAAATAAGCTTTGTGCATGAATAGAAGCACTCTGAGTCCCTATGACAGTGATATCCTTCTTCTCTTTGGCTAAAATTCCTATGCAGGTATCTGAGTAATTATTCACAATAAGTTGACTGCCTAAATGTATATTGCAAGTTTGCAAATTTGGCAGTCTTATAGGATTTAAAGATATAACCTTGAAGAAAACTTATTCAAGTATCTTTTCATTAGGGACCTGGTTCCCAACGAGGTCAGGATTTCTTGCATAGCATTGTAGTGTTTTTGCTATGCTTGGAATGCTAACTTTAATGAAATGATAACTTGTTTTGTTTTTCTTATATTGTTCATTATCTTTATTTTCTATGTTTTGCTCATGTTTGCTCTCTAAGGTACCCGAAATTCCTTCATTGTGGGTATTATCTCAGTTTACTATTTATTTTTTTAATGATGCCATAAAGGGGAAGATAACTTAATAGGCAATGGGGCGCAGACATTCAGGGGTGGGGTGGGGGGAACAGGTTGATAAGAGTTCATACATTCAGGGGGAACTATGTAAAGGGATCATAGTTTGACATCATTAAAAAGGGGGAAACTGTTAAGTGGATGTTTTGATGATTAACAACTGACTCGAGGATCAAGTAGCCTATCAGATCAATATGTAGTGTTTGCATATGGGATACAACTGTTACAACTGATGTGGTTGGTGAAATGTCACTTTCATTTGTACTGAAGGACCGCTGGTCCATGTGATGCATCTTGTGCAATATAAAAGGAGCTTGTCCAAGGAACAAAGACAACTTTTGGAAAACTCACAAAGTGAATATTCATATTGCTCCAAAAGTTCTCTTTTGGCTCCTATTAGAGCTTGTTAAAGGAACAAAGACATCTTTCGGAAAACTTACAAAGTGAATATTCATATTGCTCAAAAAGTTCTCTTTTGGCTCCTATTGAGAAGACTCAGCATCTGCATTCGAGTGACTTGATAGAAGATGTTTATAGTTCCCTTTTATGTAAGTTGTTGTGTGCTATTTTAGTAGTGTAAGATCATTCCCTAGTTTATAAAGGAAAGCTAATCACTGTTTTTATTCTATTTTGAGAGCTGTGAACCTTGTTGGCTGATTTGGGTGGTCTTGAAGTGTTATGATTTAGTAGTCTAACTTCATCTGGGAGGTGAGAGTGTAGACGAGGGTTTGCTTATGGTTGCTCATAACTTTTAGTTGTGCTACAAGTGGAAATGGTGAGAGAGTGAGACAAATAAACAATGTGTGTTGTATTTGGCTACTTTGCTCATCATCTAGTGGATTTTGAGTTTTGGAAAATCGTGTAAGGACAGGTTGTGTTGTTCCTCCCTTGAGCAAGGAGTTTTTCCATGTTAAATCCTTACATATTGTTCCTTGTTTTTTTTTCCTGATTTTATTTCATCAAGGGACCTGGTACCTCACTCTAGTAGATGCGTATTTTCTCAACACTAGACAATGTATTTTTTCACACTCTTGTATTTATTTTGCTCTTGATCGATATATCACCGGATCTTTGAGGTAATTTTTGTTATATTTTCACGTATTTAATATATTTAGACTTGAGACTTTATTATCACTACTCTCGTATGCTTTCATTATATCTACTAATAAGGAATAAATGGCTAAAACATGAATCAATTTGCTTATTGGATTAGATATGTCACGATCCAAGCCAGGAACAAGATGTGATATGGTGATTGAAACTCCGAAGGACCCCAACCAAACCATCTTAGCATATCAAAAAACATTTATAACACAATAAAAGTATCATCATAAGTTATAGGGAAGGGGGGGGGGGTATGAGCCTCATATCAACATCATAAGGGAGAAAACAACTTAGTCCAAAGAGAAAGATCATAAACTGTTTACAGATCATCCAACATCTCTTTGTACATAGCATAAGTCGGGGGGTGGGAGCCTGTGGACATGTTCCTAGCTCACCCTCAAAGGCAGTAAAATGACATAGTCTCAAAATACTATAAGAGCTAAACAACATAAGGTGAAATATCAATTGGCTTGTCCTCGAAGCATGAGAATTCACCATAATATCTTCAAGGCGAACTCTAGAGAGTAGCCAAATGTGTGAGAAGTGGAATGAAAACCTTCTCCAACATTATAACACAATGTAGGCATATAGTATGCATCAATAGGTTGGAATTTACTAAATAAGTGTGATCAATGCATGACGTACATAGATATATGCACATATAATATGAATGAGATGATGCATGAGTGGTGGGTTGCAAGGCCACAATAATATGGCCATGAAGTAAAACTTGATGTAAAACATGATCATAAGTTATGTGGTCAATTATCAAATCATAGCAAAGGTTAAAGTAACATAATCATTTTGTGAGAGATTACTATAATCAACAATAAGACCATGTGAGCTACTACATGAAATTTAATATAACCCCCATATTGAGCAATGGGGGGGGGGCAACTTGCCAAGGTAGAATCTGTCATGGTACATTCATTATTTCATTCAACAGCCAGAGCTAAATGTGGATCCACTAGCCTAGCCTAAAGAGGTAACCTATGGTGGCACATAGTTATAGACAAGAGGTTGCTACTAGGATTTTCTTGAGTGGATAAACTTAACATCCACCGGACTAAACCTCATCCTTAAACTTTCTCGGTGCTAAGTCAAACCCACGGAATAGTAAATCATAGTATCATAGACAATCATATCTTTGAGTCATTGAAAACCATCTTTCATATAAAGTAGCTCATAAAAAATTTGGGTGATTCATCAATGTGAGAATTATTTTTATCACACATGAATCCATGATTTCTTGAGCACTGTCCTTTTACCAACGTTATTCATCATTGAAGGTATTTCATAAAAACATCATTGAATAACTTTCATAAACCTTGAAAGAAACCCTTATCATTCATGATCATAATTCATCATAAGCTAGGGACATGATACAAGTTTAATCTCAAACCATCTTAAAAACATGCTATGTAATGAAATTCATACATAATTATAATAGAAATCATAATTATAATAAATCACATTAGTAATCATAAATCCTAGAAATCCTTGAAAATCAAGTAGAGAAATTACTTGAAAATCATCATAATCATGCAATTAGATAATAAATCATGCTTAATTGAGTAACTAAATCATAATTGAAAGATAATTCAATCAATTAGATGAGAATTGAACAAGACTCGCTATGGGATCATGAAGCCTAAATAAAATTTGTAGAGATTTCATAAGAAAGTCCTCAATTGAATGTAATTTACATCAATTCACATTAGAATAGATCAATAATAATCTACGTCATAATTGAAGAAATTGGGTAGAAGTTGAGAACACCCATAAAATATACATACTTAAATTTGAATGAAAATTGAGAAATTTAGAGGAGCTCCATGGAAGAAAGGATTCCATGAATAAAGACTCGACAGTAATATAAACAATGAAATTTAGGACCAAAGACCAGACAAATTCATTTAATGACGCGTACGAAAAAGTTCAAAGTACTCTCACTTAAAAACTAAAAATCGAAAAACAACAGGAGAACATGTCTGTGATGCAGAGGTGCTCTGTCCTGATTCATTTTTGAGCGAATTCCAATTTGGCCAGATTTTCATTAAGAACAAATTTGAACTATCCTGAAGCATGTCCATGATGCGCTCCTGTCGCACACTCATCTAGATAAGCAATTTTTAAAAAAAATTTATTTTACGATCCGCTTGACTTAAAATTTCACTGATTTTTCAATAGTTTAACCCATATGATAAATTTTCAACCTTCAAATGCTCGGAATATTACAAGATGTAAGTGACATCATGATTGAAATTTTTTTGATTGCAACAAATTAATTAGTATCAAAGTACTGGGTTCATGGGTCTTGTGAGTATTAAGTAAAGTCTAATAGAGTCTTGCAGACCATAAAAATATCAATACGTAACATTGAGATGCTATAGGATATATTAAAAATATCTCTATGCTTTGATTTCATATTCTGCATATCTGATTCAACTTTAAGTTCTAAGCCGTCCAATTCATTCTCTTACCAATGATGATAACACCTTTTCAAACTTGAACATCAATGGTTTTAAGTAACCATGCAAGATAGATGTGCTATGTTTTTATCATGACGATGGAGTAAGTCAATCAAAAGAACATGTGGCCAATTTTAAATCACAACTTTGACTCGGAGACTCATTTGATCGAAGTTGTAATACATGCTCTTTAATTTGGTGTTGAATTAAAGTTTTGGAGATTTAACAAACTCTGGGATGGAATGTGATCCCATATTAGAACTAATGGCATGTAACTTTACAACTATAAATAGTACATTGCCAGTGACCACTTTGGGTATGCTAGGACTTTTGCATTGTGGTAGGCCTCTTGACCAATAGAATTGCACTTACCAAAAGTAATCATCCTATATTGTGTCCAATCAACATTAAACACAATTAACCTTTTGCAAATCAACGTTCTCATAATAAAAAAGGCTCTGAATATATTCTCAAGAAATACAATTGAAGGACTACAATGGTGGCCGAGTTTTTTAGTTTATTTCTTTGCTCATTCTTAGTTACATGCCATCGGCTCTAGATAGTAACAATTTGGTGTTCATCTTAGGTTGGGTTTCAGTTTTTCCCTTGTGTAATCTGTAGCTAGAGTTAGCTAGGATATATTCTTGAAGTCTAGACTAATATGAGGGAAATCTAGGAAGAAGAGGGTTTGGGATTGAGGTTTTGGAGGTCAAGGGTAAGGTGAGCATCAGCCTCATCATGACTCTTCAAAAGCTTATCCTTAAGCTCTTCCACCTTAGCAGTAAGCTGTGTATTCTGAGCCTTCAATTCAGATAACTCCTCTAAACTAGGTCCCTGCTCAGAGACTTTGGTTAACTGAGCTTTCAGCTGAGCAATTTTGGTGTCTTTCTTTGTCATCAATGGTGACATTTCCTCCAATTCATGATGAAAGTGCTCTTGAGTATCTAAAAGTTCAGAAACTTATGACATTCCCTTCTTCACTCCTCTTCCTTCAACACATTCACACTCTATGAGTATGTGTGGTGACATTGGGTGTTTTATGGTTCCCTTAATTCCTATTCCATCTTTAACAGTTATTATCTTCTTGATGTGTTCCAACATGAATTGCTGGAAGACTTATCTCCTCCATTTTACTCAAAGACTCCATGAGAAAAAGATCAAAAGAGGTTGCAATTGTAGGTTTCTCATACTTGGGAAGAAGAACCTTGTTCACAAACTCAAAGTACAATGAAAGTGCCTTCATAAACTTCTTGGACACTCTAGTACAATGAAAGTGCCTTCGTAATAATTATTCAACTTTTAAAGGATAATTTGGTTATCCAACTTTTAACTTTTTTGTTCCCACTTTTAGTATAGTGGGAACAAATCCAACATTTGGTATATGCCACAAGGGCAAATCCTATAACAAATCTAGTATAAGGTGACATCTAGTATAAACTTACATAGAGAAGTTAAAGATTCATATTACATAATAAGCAATTTATCAAAAACTTAATATAAGGTGACACTTCGAGTATCTTGAGATAGGAAACTACTAGTTGTCAAGTCATGGAAAGCTCCCTCCTAGAAGATAATCACAGAATTGGTGGACGATCTTGGACAACCTAACAATTTGTCAGCCAATCTAGATAAATATTGGGATTGATAGTTTATTGAACATGTCTCGCACCTTCATCTCTTTGATATAATAACAAACTTCTCCAAAACTGATGCTTTCTTTAACAGAAATTTTGAAAGTTTGGAAATCTTTTTAAAGCCCCATTTGACATAATCCTTCAAGGACTGCTTTGAGGAGATGACAATCTTAACCTTTTTGAGGTTGTGAAACTCAATGCTTGAAGCCCCACTCTGCAAATCCATATTATCTCCTTTGGCCAAATCAAGCAACTCAGAGTTACAGCAGGAATTGCCAAGAAATTGGCAAGGAAAATCATCTAACTGGAGACACAAAATATAATCAGGACAAAATGCAGGCCAGCTGAAATGAAATTTGCATGAAGGCGACAAAAAATGGTTCCATAGGAAGTGTCCACAAAGAGTTATAGCACAAGCTTTATTAAAAAAAGAAGAAGTGATAGTGTTACTATGCTTCTCATTTCAGAACTCATTTGCCACAAAGAAACAACAGTACTAACCAAACCATGGTAACACAAAGCTTTACAGTGACATAAGCAAAGCTTCTTACTAATAATTAAGAACACATTTGCATTTTTTTCTGAAGCAAAGTGGAGTAGTACTAAAACTTCAACAAAATGAATACATGTAAAAAGAAAGAGAAAATTTCCAGGAAGTTACCACCATAGTTTGCATGTCAATGTTCAGTGTTTCCACATGAGGCGAGGCTCTCAAAAAACCAGCTACTCCGTACAAATTAAACTTTTTTCATATGCAACTCCAGTGTTAGATATTTGTAGGTTACTTCTGCAACGGGCACTCCTTTGATCTGCAGCATGCACATATGGTGCAGTAATCCCAACGAAACTAGTAAATAACGGAGAAAGAAATAACAACAAAAGGGAAATACTTCACAAAAGACAGATAGTACTTTGACAAATTTAACTGTCTAAACACTCTTGAAACATCAATTTAAGGAAAATCCTCGCTTCAGGACATATCTTTTCCACTATGATTTAAAAACCTTAGACAACAAAAAGGCTCATAATAGGCCACAAGTTTCTGTAATTAATTCAGTGGTTTTTGTAAAATATGGTTCTTAATTCTATGATGTTTACATTCTACAACTATCTGCTAAATATTAACCAAAGAAAGAGTAAGGACTTTCGAGTTAAAGATACACCTGTGTGAACCAACTCCCAAGTGTTAGCTCAGTTGCATAATGTAACTTTTGAAGATTATCTTGGATGAGGGTATATATTACTTGATGATAGTCACAACAGTCGTCCTCTTCATTAAAACTCGGGATGTCTTTGATACATGCCATATTGAAAATAAGCTTAGCAATAACCACAGAAGACACATCTAGAAGTCTACCTTTGATGTCACAAAAATCTCTTGATATTTCCAAATGTTGAAGATACGAGGCGAGAATTTCTAAGTCATCTCCATTTTTAAAAAACGAATAACGATCTTTCAGTTTTAATGTCTTTAATTTTTGAGAATTAATTTCCAGGCGACAGAACCTTTATACTGATATAACTCCATTGTTTCCAATGCGGGAGAACCTGCTAGTAATTTCACAATTTTATCATCGTCCAACACCAAATACCCCAACTTTATGCTCTTTAGAGAGTTCCACAATATGACTGCATCATTATTAAAGCCACAAAATGCAAGATTTAAAGTCATCAACGACGAACAAGTGTAGAGAGATTTAGGCAATGTGCACTTGTCACCTTCACATAACCATAATAGAACATCTTCCACTTTTCTCTCAATAGCAAAACTAAAACAAAGACTAACTAAGGAGTCATATTCAGACCTGAATGAATTGCTGGAAGACTTATCAAAACTAAAACAAAGACTAACTAAGGAGTCATATTCAGACCTGAAACTGAAGTTTGTTTGACACGAATCATCGCAGTCACTAAAGTCAATTTGGAACTTTTTAATCTTGGGAGCGAGAGAATATGCTAATGCATTATAAACAAAGGAGAAATCTTCTATTTCGGGGTAACTTGAACAAGTGAAATTGAAGGTATTAATTAAAGTGGAGAGACGCTGCCACCCAGAAAATCGACTTTAAGTGATACCTTCAATTTCACTTATTCAAGTTACATTGCAATAGAATATTTCTCTTTTGTTTATAATGCATTAGCACATTCTCTCGCTCCCAAAATTAAAAGGTTCAAA
>DF362037.1:2454-15509 GCA_000787875.1 Solanum virginianum
TAATAAGGAGTAGTTTGTTATTTTTCTTTAGGCATTTTGTTTTTCTATATTGGAATTATTAGCAGTAAGTATTAGTGTTTTAGCTAAAGTTGTTGTTAGTGTTAGAGTGTTAGCTGTTGTTAGTATTAAGTAGCCACTGTTAGAGTTAGTTAAAGATTACAGTTAATTAAATAATAGTTAGTTAGAGTAGTGATCACATGGTACACAGGTAAATAATAAATAATATGTTCCTCACACTGTACATATAAACTCATTTGCTATATACATAGAGAAGTGAATGAATAGATTTCTTCTTCTCCAATCAGTTCTTCAGATAATCTCCTTCTTCTTCTATTCAAACTTCTTCACGGTATCAGAGCCACGAATCGAAGTTTGATTCACTTGATTCATTCTTATTCAAAGAGAAATTAGCTGAAATCGATGGAAGACTCGGCGCCAAATGTTACTGTCGAGCCCATGAATTCAGTAGAAACTCTTGATCAAATTGAGAGGAGAAGGAACCATCCTTTTTACCTGCACAATTTTGACACTCCTGGTTAAAATCTATTCAAATATAGCATCATAATTATATAATAAATCTAACGATACTAAAATCAATTAATTCGGGTGAAAAGGTTATAATGGTCCAACAAAAATTCATCGCTAGAAAATATTGTCGAAATAAGGAAATTTATACATCAAAATGTTCCCCAAGTGATAAGGAACTCAATGGCGAAAACCATTTAAAAAATGGAGCTATTACGAGGAAGAAATTGCATGTTAATTTTACCTTAAATGACGCACCAAAATTAATTTTTGAAGCTCCCATATTGTTCGTCTTGAAAAATTATACAACTTAGCCTTTTGAATCACTCAAATTGGACCGAAAATGAGAGAAAATTAGGTTTGAAGTTGGAGAAAAAAAGTACAAACATTCTGCAGTAATATGTAGATTTAAAGGTTGGAACTAGGTCTGCCACATGGCAGAACTTTGTTGGACCACATCACCCCTCATTTTTCAGCATTTTCAACAGCCTCTCGAACTTAAATTTGATGCTCCGACCTCATCCAAAGTTGAAAAAGTACAATCCATATATAAAATCTTATCAAAAATAGCATTCCAGACTCAATAGTATAGTCAACATTTCCAACGGAGATCGTTTTATGCCAATGTGAGTCCCATTTCCCAATATCAAAATCTATGGATAGGTCAAAAACATACGAAAGCCCCGAGAACTGAACGAAAGATCCTCCTAGACCAAAATTGATATTTTGGTTCCATTGAAAATATCAAAATTTACAATTGAGGCGTCCTTGACCCAAAACCCGAGAAAGCTCGTTAAAACTAGTTTCGGACTCAAAAATTCAAAATATTCTCAGAAGCTCTAAAAATTGCAGCGAAACCATTTCTAGCATTAGTTTCACCAGCTAGAACTATTAAAATTTTCAGAATTTCAATCCGAGCTTCCGAACCCCAAATGTTGACCAAAGTCAAACTTTGGCTCCGGTAACAATTAAAAATGCAACTTCTGACCTAAAATCTCCATTTTAATTTCAAATTCAGTTCTGCAAGTTTGCCTAGACCAAATTTGGCATTCCAGAGCTGATGGAATCGACAAAAATTATGATCCGATAATTGAAACTCAAAAAGGCCAAAAAACTTAAATTTTCCAACTTAAGCGTTTAAAAACTCATTCATTTGCAAAACTCAAGCTTATCACCATACTTTCAAAATTTGACTTTTAGCATTAGCTAATAATGACTCAAGGCAACTTGTAAGAAGGGTAAAAATAGTAATTTGGCTAAAAATACCAAAAATAACCTTCAGGGTCATTACATAATGGGTGTATCCTATTCTACCATTGAGATACTATTAGCATTGAGCCCTATGCCATAGGCGCTGGAGGTCTGAAGCTTGACTTCTAATGGGATCCAAGTGAGCAAATAAATATGTCATCCTATCCAAATATTGTGAAGTTGCATTTGCGTCAACTCCTAAAAATGCACAACTACTCTAAAGCATTTCCTCCAAATCTTGTCAAGCTTACTCTTGTCAGCATTATGGTAGACCATCATCTACTGGCAATGCTGAAGATATTGCCCAAATTAAGAATACTGAAAATGGTTGGCTGCAAATATAATAAAGAAAAGATGGATCGCTTTTGCAAGGCAAATGGTGATAGCTTTCCGCAACTTGAAGTTTTGCATATTGAGGTCACATCGACTTGTCTGAAGTAACGTGGGGGGATGATATCAGTATGCCTAAACTAAAAAAGCTACTACTTGTAGAAGTCTCGAAATGGTTTACATTTTGGCTCCCGGAA
Organism: Solanum virginianum; assembly: GCA_000787875.1. Lineage (NCBI taxonomy): Eukaryota > Viridiplantae > Streptophyta > Magnoliopsida > Solanales > Solanaceae > Solanum > Solanum virginianum. The sequence continues at coordinate 4,758 of DF362037.1, forward strand.
CGTCTTGCAAAGCTGGCAATTTGTTAAAATCACAAGGTTAGTTTCCTAAAATATCATTGATAAGGTGATTTTCTTATTTGCACTTGGTTCATGTGATAAATATTTTATGTCTTGTTAATTGTATGTATACATTTAACTCTTTGCTGGAGAGCTTCCTATTTGTATTATAATAATAAGTTTGATGTATTTGTGGTTTGTGATTTGTAAAACATATTAAGGTACAATACTGAGTATATATGCAATATATTTCTCTTTGTTTTATCTTTAATGGTCTCTTTCTACCTCTACTTCTTAATAGCCTATTAATTTAATGAAAATTTAGCCTTTTTTAATGCTGCATAATTTCTGAATATGCATGGAATGATATCTTAATATGTTAAGGTGTTGACTTTGAGTTATAACAATTTACATAGTGAACAATCGATGTGACATGCCCAGGAGGGTACCCTTGGCATGGTCGGTACTTAAGTAACCATAGCTGATTCCCCAAGAGAACTACCTGGCCTCATCGTCACATCAACTCGATAGCGGACAAATTTACTCAGATAGAAAGACATCATATGAATAAAATATAACTCAACTAACTCATAGTTTCCAATAAATAAGTTTGAAATACAAAATACTCAACAAATCCTCTACTCAATGTCTACGACGCTTCTACTCAACAATCTTGATAGTGCCATGACAGGCCATGGGCACCTCAAAATCAAGGGAAATAAAGTACTTAATAAAAGTAAGAAAATAAAAGGGCTTCTCTGAAATGCAAGGGGGGCTCACAAACTCTAGAATGCACTGATCTTAGCTTCAACAATGGAGGGCTGAAGTCATCTATCACCTCTATCTGCATCATAAAACAATGCAGGTCCAAATGGACGTCAGTACATGAAATATATTGGTTTGTAAAATAGCTCAAGAAAATAATGCTCAACTCATTCATCTCGACTCAATAACTCATGCTCGACTTTGTAGATGCAGGTTTAAAGTAAATCATGCTTTTGAAAGTCAACTCAGTAGAAATAGGCTCAGTTTAAAATAATCATGCTCAATGAAGGTTGCTTAGGAGTTTTTCTTAACCAACATCCAATCCCATCACCTTTAATTTAATGATGCATAATGAAGGCGGCAGCGTTGCAACGCCCGTCCTAAACTTGCCACAATAAAAGATGATCAAATCTCTCATGGATCCATAGTAAATGCCCAACATTCAGGACAAGAGACACTATAATAGGTTGTATGACTATCCTACACTCACAATGTACTTTTGTGGGTTAGGGTAGATGTTTGCTCGCTTCCAGCTCGGTGCTTGATACTTCTCCCAAGACTAATACATGCTCAACTCATTAGTCAACTCAATCCTCAAAGCTCAGTCAATCAACTCAAATCTCAGCCTCGTTAGGTTAGCTCATCTCAACTTGTCTCAGTTACTCATCAACTCAGTCAATCAATGCAAATAATCAAACTCGACTCAAACTCAAACGGTCACTCAGACTCACTCAATTTGGCTCATCGTGCAATGTAAGCAAGTTTCATGGTAGTGTATGTTAGAACCCGTACTTCATGCATTGGAATAATTATTGGACAATTTGGGACCAAAGTGACATTATTAGAAAGTTTAGGACCAAAGTGGCATTATTGGAAAGTTTAGGATCAAAGTGGAATTTTTAAAAGTTAGTTCTAGAAGATAAGGTGGGGCCCACTTAAATGTGTGCCAACTCCTAATTGGACCAAATGTGTGGTGTAGATCAAGAATTGTGTGTATAAATATAACATGACCCTTATCTTTATTTCATTTCATATCTATACTTAGAAATATCTAGAAAAAAAATCAAGAACAAAGCCAAGAAAAAAAAGGGACATTCGGCCAAGACCATGGAAAACCAAAATTCATTTTTTCTTCCATTTCAAAACTATTTTAATGATACAAACCTACTATATTGAGGCCCCATAAGTAGCTTAAAGGTGTTGTTGGAGCAAGAAAAGCATCTATTTCTCAACTTTGGCAACCCTAGCTCAAGTGTGAAGTTAAAAGAAAAAGGTATGATTTAATTTTATTTTATATATTATAAAGGTTGTACATATATTATAGTATATTAAAATGAAGGAAAATCATGAGATATGGCATGTTGGAGGTAAGTAGTGTATGATGATGTTGAAGCCGTGTAGTTATGTACATGTTGTGTAGTGTTGTATTGTGTTGAAATTATGAATTGATGTTTGTTTAAGTGTAATATGGTCATTATAGGGTGAAGCAAGGATTTGGAAACCATTTACATGTTTATGTGGAATATTGGGGTCAAATGAGTACATGTATGCTCTATGGTGTTATGTTGTGTTGGAATTATGTATGGAGGCCTAGTTAGTGTATTGTGATCATTGTAGTGTGAAGAGATGGATAGAAATCATCTTTGTGCATATATGTAATATGTTGGCCGAAGTCTTGACATATTGTTTCATGGTGATTCTTAGAGTTATTATTGTGATATTGACATTTAAATTGATTAGTGATGTTGTTGATGTTGTTATGGTCATTGTTGTTGGTTGATTTGAGCCAAGATGGATTCTAGGGGTAGCCCATTTTTAAGGGAAAATACTGCCAAAAGTTTTATAGAATTAAGGGAAAATTTGAAATTTAACGCCCAAAAAGTCTTGGCTAAATTATTTGACGTTATTATGAATTATTTGTAGACTTTGAGAAAAATCCGAAGCATAAGTTGGATTTGGCTTGTGTTTGGATTGAATTGGAAGACGTTTGAGGTATGTAAAGCACCCCCTTTCCTTTTGGCATGTTCTAGTTCAAATTAAGCTTTGATATGATCCCCGAGGGAACTCTATTCCCGCGATTCGAGCTTATGTATGGTCCATCTTTGTTCCTTGGCACTCTTATGTAAATTTGTCCTAATATTGTTTCCTATTTTTTTAAAAAATTTATAAGTTGCAAGAATATGTAAAAGTTTGATAAATTTTGCAAGAATTTATGTTTTAATGATTTTGGGAACTATAAATGTCCGTAACTTTTGATAGGAAGCTCTAAAATTTTTTAAGTAGCAAGAATATGTAAAAGTTTGATAAATTTTGCAAGAATTTATGTTTTAATGATTTTGGAAACTATAAATGTCTGTAAATTTTGATAGAAAGCTCGGATTGCCTCGAAAACCATTTTGAAATGTCTCATAGGAGTTTGTATGATTTAGGATGAGTACGTTCTCCATAGGCTGGGCCAGTTCCGTTTCCCACTGGCCATGGGTCCCGCACCGTCCTTTATTCGATTTTGGTAAATTTTGAAAGGAGTTGTAATAAATATTATTCTGATTTAAATTTTAATATTTTACTTATCCTTCGAATTTATATGATGATTTTATGCATATGATTCCTCAATACTCCGCTCATGCCTATTATGATACCGTTCACCGGTTCTTGGGTCGGTTGTTGTCGTGCGTATGCTAATATACTCTAGTGTTATGTTGTGTTTATGGGCTAATATATTCCAGTGTTATGACGAGATTGGCGTTATGTCGTGACTGGCGTTATGTCGTGATTGGCGTTATGTTGTGATTGGCATTATGTCGTGATTGGTGTTATGTCGTGATTGGTGTTATGTCGTGATGGCATTATTTCGTGATTGGTGTTATGTCATGCTATGATATATGATGGGGATTTGGAGATTTGAAACTTTCTGGTGTTATGTCATGTTAAGGAGCCATCGACAGGCCGGCGTCCCTATTTCTTCTGCCCTATGCATGATTAGTATTTTGAAAAGTAAACATTTTGTGATTTTGGATGTACACCTTATGTTTTGGAAAGTACATATTTTGATATTTTGGATAAGCATTTGACATTCATACTTCCTATTTGATTATTACTTTGATTTGTATTCTGTACATTCTGCTTTACGTACTCGGTACATATTTCGTACTGACCCTCTTTCTTCGGAGGCTGCGTTCATGCTCGCAGGTACTGACATACAGTTTGGTGACCCGTCAGCTTAGGACATCCTTTCTTCGGGGGCTGCGTTCATACCCGCAGGTACTGACATACATTTTAGTGACCCATCAACTTAGGAGGTCCTTCTGCGGTTTGAAGTGCTCTCCTACTTCGGAGCCCACTTTTGGTAGATATGTATATTTTCGTTCGTTGCATTATATGTATCTGTTCAGGGGTACGACGATTGTTTATCGGTGTGTCAGGCCCCATATCTATAAACAAGAGACTACAAGACATTTAGAATGTTACTCTTCTTTCTAATCTTAGATCGTGCGATAGAGGTGTATTAGTAGGATAACTCCTTTTTGACCAAATAAGGTTGCTTTACAGGAATGCCTCCGAGAAATATCACAGCTGCCCAGAAGGGCAAGTCTGCAGTGAAAGGTGTTATGACGTTTGGTAATTAGGGATGGTTCAGTTGGAAATGTATTGGCCCATGTCAGATTGTTTGTAGAATAGGCAATGTATCTTATGAATTGGATCTGCCAGCTGATTCAGGAACGGTATACCCGATGTTCCATATTTCTATACTTCGTGAATGTGTTATTGATCCTTCCAGGACTTTCTCTATGGATGATATTCAGGCCATAGAAGAGTTATCTTATGAAGATTAACCCGTAGCCATACTGGATCATCAGGTTAGGAAGTTATGAAATAAAGACGTGGCTTGTGGTAAAGTGTTGTGGCGAAATGACAATCAAGAAGAAATGACTTGGGAAGCTAGGGAGCAGATGAGGAAGAAATATTCTCGCTTGTTTTCAGTGCCTACAGGTAATTTAATCCTTTTGTCAAACTTTGTGACTGGACAAGTACATTTTTGATCATTGAAGGTGCTATTGTGGTAATTGGAAGGAAACTCCCCCTAAGTTAGTTATGAAACCCATAAGGCCAGTTTAACATTCGTTGAAGGTGCTATTGTGGTAATTGGAAGAAAACTCCCCCTAAGTTAGTTACGAAACTCATAAGGCCAGTTTAACATTCGAGGATGAATGTCCTAAGGGGGAGATGATGTTAGAACCCGCATTTCAAATATTGAAACAATTATTGGACAATTTGGGACCAAAGTAACATTATTGAAAAGTTTAGGACCAAAGTGGCATTATTAGAAAGTTTGAGACCAAAGTAGAATTTTTAAAAGTTGATTCTAGAAGATAAGATGGGGCCCACTTGAATGTGCTAACTCCTAATTGGACCAAGTGTATGGTGTGGATCAAGAATTATGTGTATAAATATAACATGACCCTTATCTTTATTTCATTTCATATCTATACTTAGAAATATCTAGAAAAAAAATCAAGAACAAAGCTAAGAAAACCAAGGGACATTTCGGCCAAGACCATGGAAAATAAAAAATTACTAATTTTATCGGAAGAAGTAGTATCAGAGTGGTTCGTCCTCGGAGTGTCCATAGACCGTGTCTAGTAGAGTATTGTTTATCGGTGTATTGGGCCCCACATCTATATAACTTTCTCTGTGGATGATATTTAGGGCATAGAAGAGTTATCTTATGAAGAGTAACCCGTAGCCATACTTGATCGTCAGGTTAGGAAGTTATGAAATAAAGACGTGGCTTGTGGTAAAGTGTTGTGGCAAAATGACAAGGTGTTATGTCATGCTATGATATATGATGGAGATTTAGGAAGTTATGAAATAAAGACGTGGCTTGTGGTAAAGTGTTGTGGCAAAATGACAATCAAGAAGAAATGACCTAAGAAGCTGGGGAGCAGATGAGGAAGAAATATTCTCGCTTATTTTCAGTGCCTACAGGTAATTTAATCCTTTTGTCAAACTTTGTGACTGGACAAGTAATTTTTTATCGTTGAAGGTGCTATTGTGGTAATTGGAAGGAAACTCCCCCTAAGTTAGTTACGAAACCCGTAAGGCCAGTTTAATATTTGAGGACGAATATTCTAAGGGAGGGATGATGTTAGAACCCGCATTTCATGCATTGGAATAATTATTGGACAATTTGGGACCAAAATGATATTATTGGAAAGTTTAGGACCAAAGTGGCATTATTGGAAAGTTTGGGACCAAAGTGAAATTTTTAAAAGTTGGTTCTAGAAGATAAGCTAGGGCCCACTTAAATGTGTGCCAACTACTAATTGGACCAAGTGTGTGGTGTGGATCAAGAATTATGAGTATAAATATAACATGACCCTTATCTTTATTTCATTTCATATCTATACTTAGAAATATCTAGGAAAAAAATCTGAACAAAGCTAAGAAAACCAAGGGACATTCGGCCAAGACCATGGAAAACCAAAATTCATTTTTTCTTCTATTTCAAAACTATTTTAATGATACAAACCTATTATATTGAGGCCCCTAAGTAGCTTGAAGGTGTTGTTGGAGCAAGAAAAGCATCTATTTCTCAACTTTGACAACCCTAGCTCAAGTGTGAAGTTGAAAGGAAAAGGTATGATTTAATTTTATTTTATGTGTTATGAAGGTTGTATATATGTTGTAGTATGTTAAAATGAAGGAAAATCATGAGATATGGCATGTTGGAGGTAAGTAGTGTATAATGATGTTGAAGCCATGTAGTTATGTACATATTGTGTAGTGTTCTATTGTGTTAAAATTATGAATTGATGTTTGTTTAAGTGTAGTATGGTCATTAAAGCAAGGATTTAGAAACCATTTACATGTTTATGTGAAATATTGGGGTCAAATGAGTACATATATGTTCTATGGTGTTATGTTGTGTTGGAATTATGTATGGAGACCTAGTTAGTGTATTGTAATCATTGTAGTGTCAAGAGATGGATAGAAATCATCTTTGTGCATATATGTGATATGTTGGCCGAAGTATTGATATATTATTTCATGGTGATTCTTAGAGTTATTGTTGTGATATTGGCATTTGAATTGATTAGTGATGTTGTTGGGTTGTTGTGGTCGTTGTTGTTGGTTGATTTGAGCCGAGATGGATTCTTGGGGTAGCCTATTTTTAAGGGGAAGTGCTGCCGAAATTTTTATAGAATTAAGGGTAAATTTGGAATTTATGGGGTAGCCCATTTTTAATGGGAAATGCTGCCGAAAGTTTTGTGGAATTAAAGGCAAATTTAGAATTTAATGCCCAAGAAGTCTTTGCTAATTGTTTAATGTTATTATGAATTATTTGTAGACTTTGGGAAAATCTGAAGCATAAGTTGGATTTGACATGCGTTTGGATTGAATTGGAAGGCGTTTGAGGTATGTAAAGCACCCCCTTTCCTTTTGGCATGTCCTAGTTCAAATTAAGCTTTGATATGATCCCCGAGGGAACTCTATTCCCGTGATTCGAGCTTATGTATGGTCCATCTTTGTTCCTTGGCACTCTTATGTAAATTTGTCCTTATATTGTTTCGTATGTTTGTTTTTAAATTTATAAGTTGCAAGAATATGTAAAAGTTTCTTCCTTGGCACTCCTATGTAAATTTGTCATAATATTGTTTCCTATGTTCTTTTTAAAATTTTTTAAGTTGCAAGAATATGTAAAAGCTTGATAAATTTTGCAAGAATTTATGTTGTAATGATTTTGAAAACTATAAATGTCCGTAACTTTTGGTAGAAAGCTCGGATTTCCTCGAAAACANNTGCAAGAATTTATATTTTAATGATTTTGGAAACTATAAATGTCCGTAACTTTTGATAGGAAGCTCAGATTGCCTCAAAAACCATTTTGAAATACCTTGTAGAAGTTTGAATGATTTAGGATGAGTACGTTCTCCGTAGGCTGGGCCAGTTCGGGTTCCCACAGGCCATGGGTCCCGCACCGCCCTTTATGCAATTTTGGTAAATTTTGAAAGGAGTTGTAATAAATATTATTCTGATTTCAGATATGAATATTTTACTTATCCCTTGAATTTATGATAATAATTTTATGCATATGATTACTCACTATTTCGTTCGTGCCTATTATGATACCGTTCACCGGTTCCCGGGCTGGTTGTTGTTGTACGCATGCTAATATACTTCGGTGTTATATCGTGTTTATGGGCTAATATATTCTGGTGTTATGTCATGATTGGTGTTATATCATGATTGGCATTATGTAGTTATTGGCGTTATGTCTTGATTGGTATTATGTCGTGATTGGCTTTATATGGTGATTGGTGTTATGTCGTGCTATGATATATGATGGAGATTTGGAGATTTGAAACTTTCTGGTGTTATGTCGTATTAAGGCACCGTCGACAGGCGGGCATCCCTATTTCCTCTGCCCTATGCATGATTTGTATTTTGAAAAGTAAACGTTTTGTGATTTTGGATGTACACCTTATGTTTTGGAAAGTACGTATTTTGATATTTTGGATAAGCATTTGACATTCATACTTCCGATTTGATTATTATTTTGATTTGTATACTGTACATTCTGCTTTACGTACTCGGTACATATTTTGTACTGACCCCCTTTCTTCAAGGGCTATATTCATGCCTGCCGTTACTGACATACAGTTTGGTGACCCGTCAGCTTAGGACGTCCTTCTGCGGTTTGAAGTACTCCCCTACTCCGGAGCCCAATTTTGGTATATAAGTATATTTTCGTTCATTGCATTACATGTATCTATTTAGGGGTACAACGGGGCCCTGTCCCGTCCTATGATTCTGTAAGTTTTTTTAGAGGTCTGTAGATACATACACATGTGGGTTGTGCCCAGTCCATCTAATTAGACCTGCATGATACGTTTGATATATCTGATAGGCGGATTTACCAGCCATAGTGGCCTGGTCGGCCCATATATGCACATATGACATTCTGCTGATTCCGTTTGGACTCTGTTGGCATAAGCCACCTATTTGAAATTCGATTTGGTGATTGTGTGTCTGGGTGCCCATCTAGGCACTAGTCACGACCCACGGAATCAGGTTGTGACAGTGTAAGTGACTAGGTTCAATATATTCATGGTAGTAGAAATGACTAGGTTCAATATGTTTTCATGTTTAACAATGCTCAAATTACTCAACTCATACAATCAACATCAAGACTCAAGCCTCAACTCAACTCATGCATAAAATTTCATAGAATTATGCAATTTAGGGTTCATGCTATCAAGTATTAAACTTTACCTCAATATCATATAGTAATTATGTGATGCAGCAAGTACTTCATACATCATCAGAAGAATTTATAATAAATGAAAAAAATTCATTATTTGGATTAATAGAATTTCCCAAATCTCAACCCTTTTTCCAAATCTTGACTCAAGTAGACGGATGGGGCGTATGAACGAATATAGTTCCACAATTTAGTAAGTCTTACATACCTAGGGATAGAAGAAATAATCTAACTCCAGTCGATCCTCGTGTTAGAATTGAGAACTCTTGCACTTTTTCCTCCTCTTGTATTCTCAAGAAATCCTCAAGCAAATGGTGAAAATACACTTAGGGTTCTATTTTAAGACTTTATTCAAGCCTAAAACAACTAAGGATTTAGTTGAACAGGAATTGGAATGGACAAATATACCCCTCTTAAAAACTATCGTCTGAGTCTACGAGACACCGTTTATGAGCCGTAGACCATTCTACGAGTCATAGACGAGATCTTATAAACAAGGGGTCTTGAAAATTGAGTTACTAGAATTTTTCATGAAACCTCCTCTATGAGTCGTAAAATGTCCTATGAGTTGTCTGCTAACTCGTAATTCAAGATACTAAAAAGTTGATAATTTGACCATCAATTTATGAAACCAATCTACGAGCCGTGGATTTCCTTACGGGCTGATTACTATCTCGTATATAGGCCTTAGACTTAGAAAATTTTACTAATTCATCTGGGATTTTATGAGACTCATTCTATAAGTCTTAGATCTATCTACAGGCCGTAAATGGCCCTCATGAATCCTCCTTCAACAGTTTTTCTCAATCTTTTCTCAGCAATCTCTGTGCATCTACTCCAAATTAGGTAGAAGGAATTAGGAGGTGTCACTTGATGTGAACTTGTGCTCCGTTTTATATGATGCTTCAGGATTGAAATCTAAATTTTGTGGTTAGATCATGTAGGTAAGAGATATTATCATATTAATAGTTTATGATTTTGAGACCTTGTGTAAAAAGTTTAATGAAATTGTTGACTTTGATCAACATTTTCAGTTCCAAGCATTGGATGGTCATTCTATCTGATTTATTGCATCTGGAACGTCAAATTTTTGCTAGAATGATGGTTGGGTAGAAGATCGAGACTTTAGAATCTATTTTGAGTATTTCAGCTAAAAGTTGAGTATTATACCTAATCGTGTCAGTAAGAGTATTTTGGTCATAACAATCTTTTGTATTTTGAAATTCGATAATTCCATTGGCTCCAAAAGGTGTTTTATAATCAATTTTCACTATTGATTCACAATTATTGAGTTTTGGATAAGTTCTAACGGTCAAAAAGATGTTTTCATGGGTGCTGGTACAAGTTGACCGTAGTTAATGCACAGACGATAATCTTTTTCTTTTATTATTTTTTGCTGAAGATAAAGAATTTCTTCTTTATTTTGATTATTTCACCATATTCAACACACTGAGAGCTTGGGAGGGAGAATTTGGGAGAGATTTCTTGCGGGAATTCATATCGGTAAGTTTTTTACTCAATTCTAAATCATTTCTTACTAATTTTAGCTTTTAAATTCTTACAAAAAATCAAGTTTTTAAAACTGAATTTGGGGATTTTTTTCTATAAATTTTAAAATTAGTAATTTCATAATTTTGAATCCGTTTCTAGCTCGATTTTAGTGGATTTTTTAACCACGAATTTCTCTTAAAGTGTAGAACGTAATTGATATATCTGATAGGCGGATT
>DF362037.1:15519-32921 GCA_000787875.1 Solanum virginianum
TTTAGTGGATTTTTTAACCACGAATTTCTCTTAAAGTGTAGAACGTAATTTTTAAGAAAAATTCTAATTTTCCCCTCGTTGTTTTTGAGGTCATGTTTGTACAATATGACCCTGAATCTTAAAAATTATAGTATGGGTATCATTGGACTCCTTTTGACAAATTCTTTCTAGTCTTGATAGTTGGAATCATTTCACAGTGAGCATTTAAAGTAAAAGCCTCAGTAGAGTGCTTGAGGTCAGTTTTCACCCTCCAAGGTAGGTTTGGATATCTTTTGTTTAGACTAAGATTAGGCGTGATCGTTCTAATGTCATAGTCTTCGGGATGAGATTTTAATATGATTTGGGCTTATTGATGTCACGACTCGGACCTAGGGCCTAGACGTGACATGACGAATGGAGAACCTGAAGGGACCCCAAACAAACATCTTAGTATATCATTACACATCCATGGTCATAGAAGTAATTAAATAACAACAAGAGAACATAAAATAAGGATAAAGGGGCTAACGGAGTCTTTCATAGCTTAAAAACATACAAGAGTCAAAGCTCAAAGCATCATTACATAACTTGTCCAACAACACCTTTAAACTTAGAATTAAGCAAGCGCAAGACAACTTCCGGGCTTACCCTCATAGTCAACAGCATAGGATAAAAGAAATAAAGTCTTTGTATAACATAAGACCAAAATATGTCATCCTCGGAGTTGAGGACTCACCAAACTTGCTTCAAAGATAGTACTAGCTACATGAAGGAGGAAGATGATCAAGTGGAGCTTCGGTTCCTACATGGTAACATCGTGTAGGTATAGAGTATGCATTAGTACATTTGAATGTACTAAGTATGTAAGATGCAATACAATAAGAGATGGCAACATCAGCAAAATATGTAAATATAGGCAATAGATGAGCATAGTAACAATATGGCATGCTTGAATGATGCTTGAAGTAAAACATGTTTATATAGAGCATATTACTTGTGTAGGAAGACACCATTGAGGTACATACCCCCTAACATGGTAGCACGGGCCTACCACCCCCTAAGCGAGGCGATTGAGGTACATACCCCCAACATGGTAGCATGGGCCTGCCACCCCCTAAGCGAGGCGATTGAGGTACATACCCCCCAACATAGTAGCACAGGCCTATTACCCCTCAAGCGAGATGATTGAGGTACATACCCCCCAACATAGTTGCATAGGTATACCACCCCTAAGTGAGGCAATTGAGGTACATAGCCACCAACATGGTAGCATGAGCCCACCACCCCTCGAGCGAGGCGATTGAGGTGCATACCCCCCAACAAGGTAGTTCGGGCCTACCACCCCCCGAATTAGGCATGGTAAACTTGCAACACTACAGATGTTATTCATGAAATCAAGATATATATACATTCCTTTCCTTATCATAAAGTCACTTAACTCATATGCCATGCATTAGACCTTCAATAACTCAAGAATCCATAATTGGACATTTTATTAAACATTTGGTGGGTGTGTAATGTTAGTACAAAATCATGCAATTCAAGAGTGAAATCATGAGAGAAAATCAATGAAAAACCACCCACCAACACTTAGTAATACCTTTATGCAAGATACATCAAAAACCCCTCTTCAAATCACATAATATATCATAGATTTATAGCTCAAAACATGCTTAAACAGTTACAATTTTATGAAATCCCAACATAGTTTATAATCGAATTTATAACAAGTAAGACCCATAAGTAAATTAACTTAGAAACATTTAATTTATGTAAAGAGGAAGGTTAGGCACCATGGCTGAAAGGACACAATGGTTGGAACCCACATACCTCAACTTTGGAGATTTTCTTGATGAAGATTTGATTGAAAACTTGAAGCTTGAATGAAATCATTAGATTCGAAATAAGTTTGGAATGCTAGAATTTGGGTGAAATATTTGTCTAAGTGTTAGTGACGGTTTTGGGGAATGACGTGTATGAGATGGAGTTGAAATATGACTAAGTATAGGTGTTTTTACGCATGGAAAGGCTTAGGGCTAAGACCCAAAGACCCTGCACCGAAACAGGAAACTAGAACAAAAATAACACTAGTCCGGCCCTGGCCACGTCATGCCAGGGGCGTGGATCGTCTCTAGAATTCGTCATTTTTGAAAAATCAAATTTGATACGGTTGCTCTAGAATCGAGGTTACACCCATTCCCCAATAAATTTTTACCCCTGATCACGAATATGAAGTTGGATTTTTGATATCACGCACAAATTTTGAGATATATGAAAATTACGATTATGGGCACTTACGAGGCACATCTTTGGGCACTTTTTGGGGTCATTTTAATTGATTATATTGTAATACCCATGTGGAGGAGTGATTATATTATGCTACTCTTTTAGGGGCTTATTTTGTACAATTTAGTTCTTGTGGATCCCTGGCAATATTGTGTTGCTCATGTGGGAGCCTTATTTGTTACTCTATATTCTTTGTGAGCTAGTGGTCATGAGTCGCCTATAAGAGAGGCTTGTAATAGTATTTGACTTGTAATGTCTAAGAAGGGTTTAATTGAGGATTTTAGTATATTTTGAGATATAAAATACTTTTAAATTCATATGAATTCTCTTCTATTCAATCTTCTGGCACTTGTCACAGAATTTGGAATAACACTCAAGGACCACAAGATGTACAAACACTTTTCCACTAAGATCACATTGATTTACTGAGGTATTATTTTGGTCACATTCACTTCAATGATTCCAAACGCTTTCCCACTACGTCAAATACTTTGCCACTTATTCATGCTGCTTGTTAGATTAAGAGTAGTAATGCCCCTTCTAAGGGAGTTCAGTAACTCCAATGTCATGCACCCATTCTTTAAAGTCTTTGATATCAGTTAAAGTAATAGAAGATCCTACTAATTATCCCGAGGGTAGAGTATAGCATTAAACCCCTTCAATGCAAATCCGATCCAACTTATACTTCTGGATGTCCAACATCTATAAACAAATCATAGTAATAGAAGATCCTACTAATTATCCCGAGGGTAGAGTATAGCATTAAAAACACCAATTATGAGCCAAGGTTGATAAATATTTTTTGCTAGTTTATTTAGGTCGTATCACAAACTTTTACGCTGCTCAATGGTGTTGAATCCATAGAGAACAATAAGTAATTGTTGTTGATAATTAGCTCCTTCAGTGATTAAGTAGTGTAGTAGTTGTGGGATGCTTTTTATTTTTGTCACCTCATATTCATTCCCATCCCATATAAGTTATAATCTACCATTGAGTACTGAATCATAGTTATGAAGTATCTCTCATCCAGGTGTTTTTGCACTGATTGTAGTCTTCATTTGTGCTCCTTAACTCTAGTTTTTACAAGCCCAACAAGGGTTACTTTATTAGACTGCAAAAAGAATAACGTTGAGTTCCTTTTGTTTATATGTCTTATTTATACCTCTCACATTTCAAAAAGCTTTGAGTTCCTGTTGTTTATATCTCTTATTTATACCTCTCATATTTCAAAATATCCATTTTATTAGCAAGTTTTGGGAGCTCCACCTCTATCAATAGGCATTGAAGCAAGTTTATTATTCTTTAGGCATTGGCTGATATGGTTGCCAATATAGGAAAGTTTGCAAGATCCAAAGATGCATTAAATTAATCAGTATCTGGGCTAAGATTATATTGCCTTGACTTAGTTGAAATATGTATGGTTGATTCACTCTTCCCCCTCTTGTTGATCAGTACCCCTCCTTATGATTTGTTGCTCATACCCTTCATGTCACGACGCAGCCTAGGGGCCGTGACTAGTGCCCGATTGGGGCACCCAAACACAAACGCAATGCCAGATTATAACAGATGTATTATTTTTACAGAAAATTCGGCAGAGTTTCCTTTGTTTTACTTACTAACCCAAATACTCTGCATGTAGATAAACCCAACAGACAGCATATACATATACATACGGGCCAACAAGGCCACCACGGCCGGTAAAACCACTCAACATACATAACATACACATTTAATCATACAAACTATCACAACCCATACACACAGGAGTCCACAGACATCTATCCAAGCAAACAGAATCATAGGACGGGACAGGGCCCCATCGTACCCTCGAATAAATGTATATGCAAAAATAATAAACAAGTATATATACCAAATGTTCGCTCCGAAGCAAAGGGAACACTTCAGATAGCAGGTGGGAACCCTAAGCTGGTGGATTACTAACCTGTACGTCGGTACCTGCGGGCATAAAAATGCAGCCCCCGAAGGAAGAGGGGTCAGTACGAAGTACGTACCGAATATATAAAGAAGAATATACAAAATGTAAATCAGAGAATTACTGAAGCAAAATCATAGTAATCCAAAACATAATCAAAATATCAAAATGCTTACTTTCCAAAATACAAATCATGCATAGGGCACAGGAAAATATGATCGTCCTCCCATCAACGGCGCCATAAACACGACATACCACCAGAAGGTTTTAAATCTCCGAATCCCTGTCACATAACACGACATAACACCAAAAAAAAGAAAAACCCAGCCCTCAAGCGAGGAGCTCGGTGAATCATGAACACGACATATCACCAGATCCATAAACACGATATAGCACCGGAGTATATTAGCATGCGCATGATAATAACTGGCTCGAGAACCGGTGAACGATATCATAAAGGTACGAGCAGAGTCGTGAGAAATTATATGCATAAAAAATCATTATCATAAATCCAAAAGATTAGTAAAATATTCATATTTGAAAACAAAATATTATTTATACCCAAATTCTTTTAAAGTTACCAAGAATTTACCTAGAAGGGTGTCGCGGGTCCCACGGCCGATGGAAACTCGGACTAGCCTGACTTAGGAGGAACATACTTACTCTAGATCATACAAACTACTATGAAACGTTTTAAAACAGTTTTTAAGGCAATTCGGGCTCTTTATCAAAAGTTGCGGGCATTTACACTTTCCAAACTATTAGAAAATATATTATTTCAAACTTGTTAATTTTACATACTTGTACAACTTATGAACTCCAAGTACACAAGAGTCAAAAATATGATTAATTTTCATAAGAATGCCAAGGAACGAACATAAGTTAGACTTAAGCCCGAATTGCGAGGAAAGGAGATCTTTCGAGACTCACATTATTATTTACGTTTAACTAAGTCATGCCAAAGAACGAAATGCTTTACATACCTCAATCCCTTCTCCAAACTAATCCCAATGCAAAGCCGATCCAACTTATACTTCTGGATGTCCAACATCTATAAACAAATCATGATAGCGCCAAACGATTAGCTAAAGGCCTTTTCGGGCTCTAAATTCCAAGTTTGCCCCCAATTTTACAAAAATTTTGGCAGCACTTCCCCTTAAAATAAACCATCCCAAGAATCCATCTCGGCTCAAATTAATCAACACAACAATAATAACAACCCAACAACATCAACAAACATTTCCAATGCCATTACAACACCACATACACTAAATAACATTATTTTATCGTAACTATAAAAACAGGGCAGCATACTTATATATACATGTAGATGATGTTCAAGCATTCTCTTACCTTCCAAGAAGCATGTTACACCAACTAAACATCAAATGCATACTTCCAACGCAACATAACATTGGACTACATACATAGACCCACATACGGCCAACCCCTCTAATATACACATATAGATAATTTTCAACACTTCCTTCACCCTACAAAGATCATATTCACGCTACTTAAACATAAAACCATGGTTCCAACACAATATAACACCATATACATACACCTACCAATTTCGACCGCAACCTCAAAATTCACAACTCACTTTAAACATGCTATTTTTCATGATCTTCTTTCAATTCAACATACTACAACATACATAGAACCTTAATAACACATAAAACAAGACTAGATATCACCTTACCTCTTCAACCCCTTAAAGAAGCTAAAATTGCCAAAGGCGACAAGGAAGCATTTTCTTGCTCAACTAACACCTTCACGCTACTTAGGTGACTCAATATATAAGTTTTGTAACATCAAAATTATTTTAGAATCAAAAAACGCGAATTTTAGTTTCTTGTTGATGCTAACCCGAGAGCTCAGTTGTGTGTGTTCTTAAGGTTGTGTAACATTTTCTAAGTATAAAATGAGACACAAGATAAGGTAATCCCGTCCATATATAGATCACTTCTTGGTCCCACACCTCACACTTGTTCCACTTATAATATAACACAATTTAAGTGGGGCCACAACACTAGTTCTAGAATTTTTTTTTCATAAGCATAAAATTATTGAAAACAATGAGAATGTAGTCTTATATGTGTGTGTATATATATATATATATATATATATATATATATATATATTTATATACACCTCTTGCCAAGTGTACAACACTTGGGCCAAATAGAATTCAAGACCCCAACTTTGCAATATTCTACTCTTGGTCCCAAACTTTCTAATAATGACACTTTGGTTCCCAAATATTTTCCTACTTGATCCAATTAAGGACATCAGAGGTCTAACACTTCATTAGGTTGTTGTTCTTCCTATTGTAGCTTGTTGTACTTGAGGTTGAATTGGTCCTTTATATTGTCATGCTTGAGTTACATGTTTGCTGGATCATTTCTTCTTCGGTTGGTATTCCTTAGGTAACATTATAGTTTGGCATTGATGTTTAATCTTCTGCCACTTGTCACAGAATTTGGACCTCCAATCAAGGACCACAGAATGTACAAACACTTTCCCACTAGGATCCATAACATTGATTTGATAGGGTATTGTTTTGGTAACATTCACTTCAATGAGCATTCTAGCATATGAGTTTCTAGTTTGCTTTAGTCATACACTCATCAACAAATAAAAATACTCGAATTGCCCTTGCTATTCTACTTAAGTATCCCATGACCCAGCAATTTAGAGGCCGTTTAGGAAATGTCGCCCACAATAGAATTTCAGTGAGAAATTTACTGCTATTCATTTTTGCCTACTTTGCAATTCTTATTAAAAGTATAATTTTTCAATATTTAGATGATTTATAGGGTGGTTTGATAAAATTGTTCTTGTCATTTGCTGCCTCTTATTCCTGTTTCAACTTAATAGTGGATAATTATTGTTTAACACAGAAAGAGGGAGAGTGAGTGTGACTAAAATTAAAGACAGAAAATAGCTAAATTTTAGCAATAGGGAACTTCAAGCATCACACAATTAAAATCATTTTGAAATAGACTTACAAGATTTTTAAGTGTTCAAGTGTATAGTAAATGATAGTTTATAAAGTGAGTATTTGTACGCACTTAGGCCTTCGATATTGGATAATTGAAATAATAATAACATAATTAGTGTAATTTCATGAGTAGGGTATGAAAAAGATATTGTGTGTGTAGCTATATTCTATCTAGAAGTTATTTCTGATAGTCATTAGATAGTTGAACAAAAAATAAAATTGAGATGTACCAGTTTTGCATTTACTCCATTTCGTATTTAATTAAAAGATTATAGTTTTTGGAGAATTTTACCTTTTTTCTTCTTTCTTTTTAATCCTTTCACAATAATGCTAATAAATAATTTTATTCCTAAAAAAAACTATATTCACCAAGATTGAAAATATAAAAAATGGATTTTTCTTTAAATTATTTTCTAAACAAAAAGAAAAATAGTGTAATATATTTATGTGCACCAAATATTAATTTATCTTCTTTTCTCATGAGTCAACATTAATGTTCATAAATAATTTTATCCCTAAAGAAAACAATATTCACAAGTATTGAAAATAAAAAACACAGATTTCCCTTTAAATTATTTTCTAAATAAAAAGAAAAATAGTGTAATGTATTTATGTGCACCAAACAGTAATTTATCTTCTTTTTTCATGAGTCAACTTTCATGAGACAACATTAATGCTCATAAACAATTTTTTTTAAAAGAAAACAATGTTCACAAAGATTTTGAAAATATAAAAGATGGATTTCTTTTTCAATTATATTTTCAAAATCTTTGTGAATATTGTTTTCTTTTGGAATAAAATTATTTATGAGCGTTAATATTGTCTCATGAAAGTTGAAGCATGAGAAAAGAAGATAAACTAATGTTTGGTGCACATAAATACATTAAATTATTTTTCTTTTTATTTAGAAAATAATTTAAAGAGAAATCTGTGTTTTTTATTTTCAATATTCGTGGATATTGTTTTCTTTAGGAATAAAATTATTTATGAGCATTAATGTTGACTCATGAAAGTTGACTAATGAGAAAAGAAGATAAATTAATGTTTGGTGCATATAAATATATTACACTATTTTTCTTTTTATTTAGAAAATAATTTGAAGAAAAATCTATCTTTTATATTTTCAATCTTGGTGAATATATTGTTTTTAAGGAATAAAATTATTTATGAGCATTACTGTGAAAGGATTAAAGAGGAAGAAGAAAAAGGTAAAATCCTCCAAAAACTATAATCTTTCAATTAAATACGAAATGGAGTAAAGTGCAAAACTGGTGCATCTCAATTTTATTTTTTGTTCAACTATCTAATGACTATCAGAAATAACCTCTAGATAAGAATATAGTTGCATAAACAATATTTTTTCAGTTCAACTATCTAATGACTATCAGAAATAATCTTTAGATAAGAATATAGTTGCATACACAGTATCTTTTTCATACCCTACTCATGAAATTACACTAGTTATGTTATTGTTGTTTCAGTTATACAATACCGAAGGCATAAATGCATACAGGCACTCACTTTTGAAACTACTATTTACTCTATACTTAAACACTTAAAAATCTTATAAATCTATCTATTTCAAAATGACTTTAATTGTGTGATGCTTGAGGTTCCCTATTGCTAAAATTTAGCTATTTTTTTCCTTTAACTGTAGTCACACTCACTCTTCCTCTTCCTCTGTCAAACAATAATTATCCACTATTAAGTTAACACATGAATTAAGATGTAGCAAATGACAAGAACAATTTTATCAAACCACCCTATAAATCATCTAAACATTGAAAAATGATACTTTTTAATAAGAATGGTAAAACAGACAAAAATGACTTTGGCAGTAAATTTCTCACTGAAATTCCATTGTGTGCGACATTTCCTAAACTGCCTCTAAATTGCTGGGGTATGGAATCCTTAAGTAGAATAGCAAGGGCAATTCGAGTTTTTTTATTTGTTGATGAGTGTACGACAAAGCAAACTAGAATTTCATATGCTATAGAATTCTCATTGAAGTGAATGTTACCAAAATAATACCCCATCAAATCAATGTTATTGATCCTAGTGGGAAAGTGTTTGTACATCCTGTGGTCCTTGATTGGAGGCCCAAATTCTGTGACAAGTGGCGGAAGATTAAACATCAATGCAAAACTATCATGTTACCTAAGGAATACCAACCAAAGAAGAAACGATCTGGTAAACATGTAACTCAAGCATGACAATATAAAGGACCTATTCAATCTTAAGTACAACAAACTACAACAGGAAGAACAACAACCTAATGAAGGATATGAGTAGCAAAGCATAAGGAGGGGTACTGATTAGCAAGAAAGGAAGAGTGTATCAACCATGAATATTTCAAATAAGTTGAGGCAATTAATCGTAGCCCAGATGTTGATTAATTTAATTCAGCTTTAGATCTTGCAAACTTTCCTATATTGGCAACCATATCAGCCAATGCCTAAAGAATAACAAACTTTCTTCACTGCCTATTGATAGTGGTGGAGCTCCCAAAACTTGCTAATGAAGTGGATATTTTAAAATGTGAGATATATAAATGAGAGATATAAATAAAAGAAACTCAAAGTTTTTTGAAACGTGAGCGATATAAACAAGAGATATAAACAAAAAGAACTCAAAGTTTTTCTTTTTGCAGTCTAATAAAGTAAGCCTTGTTGGGCTTGTAAAAACTAGAGTTAAGGAGCACAACATGAATAATTCAATCAGAGCAATAACACATAGATGAGAGATATTTCATAACTATCATTCAACACTCAATGGTAGATTATAACTTATATGGGATGGGAATAAATATGAGGTGACCAAAATAAAAAGCACCACATAGCTACTGCGCTGCTTAATCATTGATAGAGCCAAAGATCAACAACAATTACTTATTGTTATCTATGGATTGAACACCATTGAGCAGAGTAAAAGTTTGTGGCAGGATCTAAATGAACTAGCAAAAAATATTGATCAACCTTGACTCATAATTGGCGATTTCAATGCTATACTACCCCCTAAGATAGATAGCAGGATCTACTCTTGTTTTAACTGATGTTAAAGTTTTTAAAGAACGTATGCATGACATTGGAGTCACTACACTCCCTTGGAAGGGGCATTACTACTCTTGTTGTAACAAGCAACATGAACAAGTTCGAAAGTGTTTGTACTTAGTGGGAAAGTGTTTGGAATCATTGAAGTGAATATTACCAAAACAATACCTCAGTAAATCAATGTGATCTTAGTGGAAAAGTGTTTGTATATCCTGTGGTCCTTAAGTGCTGGCCCAAATTCTGTGACAAGTGCCTGAAGATTGAATAGAAGAGATTTCATTTGAAATATCTTATCACCATTTGAAAAGTAGTTTACTTCTCAAAATATACTAAAATCCCCAATCAAACCGCTCTCTCAGACATTACAAGTCAAATACTATTACAAGCCTCTCTTATAGGCCACTCATGAATACAAGCTCACAAAGAATCTTAAGTAACAAATAAGGCTCCCACATGAGCAACACAATATTGTCAGGGCTCCACAAAAGCTAAATTGTACAAATAAGCCCCTACAAGAGTAGTACAATATAATAACCCCTCCACACAGGCATTACAATATAATCAATAAGCCCAAATCATATTATAATCTCATCCCAAAGACTATGACAAGACCAATCTTTGTCTAAAAAAAAAAGATATCCACACCTACCTTGAAGGCTGTAAACTGACCCCAAGCACTCTACTGAGGCTTTAACTTTAAATGCCGACTATGAAATGATCCCAACTATCAAAACTATAAATAATTTGTCAAAAGGAGTTCAACGATATCCATACTATAGTTTTTAAGATTCAGGGTCAATTGTAAAAAAAATCACCTCAAAAACAAGGGAAAAATTGAATTTTTTCTTAAAAATTAGACGAGGGTTCATAGGAAACAACCTTTCTACTTCTATGAGGTAGTGGTAAGATCTGTGTATATTCTATCCTCCCTAGACCCCACTTGTAGGATTCTACTGAGTATATCTTTGTTGTTGTTGGTTTCTTAAAAATTACATTATACACTTCAAGAGAAATTTGTAGTTGAAAAATCCACTAAAATGGAGCTAGAAACGGATTCAAAATTATGAAATGACTAATTTTAAAGTTTATAGGAAAAAAATCCCCAAATTCTGTTTTAAAAACTTGATTTTTTTGTCAGAATTCAGAAGCTAAAATTAGTAAGAAATGATTTAGAATTGAGTAAAAAAACTTCCCCATATGAGTTCCCGCAAGAAATCTCTCCCAAATTCTCCCTTCTGAGCTCTCAGTGTGTTGAATATGGTGAAATAATCAAAATAAAGAAGAATTTCTTTATCTTCAACAAAAACAATAAAAGAAATAGATTGTTGTCCGTGCGGTAACTACGGTCAACTTGTACCAGCACTCCTGAAAACATTTTTTTGAACGTTAGAACACGTTATAAAAATTATAAATATCATATAATTTATATGTGTTGATTAGTCAACAACAATCTAAGAGAGTTACACATTAATGTTATAGTCTTATGTCCACTACGTTACATCAATTTGATTACATGGATATACTATTACCGATATTTGTCATCATCGTGATTTCAAAATAAGCAATTTTGTTATAATTTTTATGTTTTATATAAATTTAAATTATATATCAAAATATTTTTAAAATAAAATTTTAAAATATTTTAATAACAACAGTTAAAATTTAAAATACTTTAAATATGATATGTATCAACATATTGTAAAAATTATAAAAGTTACTTAATTCATATATGAAGGAATTTGGATTGGGTCAACCCATATCCATATTAATATTTGAATATATATGTCACAACCCAAACCTAGGGCCTAGATGTGACATCGCGAATGAGAATCCAAAGGAACTCCAAACAAGCTTCTTAGCATATCATATACACATCCTTGGTTGCGGAAGCAAAATAAAACAACAACAAGAGACAAACAATTCGAAGAGAAGCGGGACTTGAGACTTCGATCTCATCCTCAACGTAAAAGAGCATAAAGGAAAATAAGGGACTAAGGAAAGTCCTTCATAATAGCGTAGATAATAAAGGAGTCAAGCTCAATACATGAAATCCATATCCAAAACACCTCTACTTTAGATGGAACAGGGGTCAAGACATCTCCTGGGCTCACCCTCAAAATAAGTATCCAAAATTAGACAAGTCTTAGCATTACATGAAAGTAAGATAGATATTGTCTCCAGAATTGAGGACTTGCCCAAAGCTAACTTCAAATGGCCCGACTAGCCACGTGGAGGAGGAGGATTAATAGGAGCTCTGTCCCTACATGGTCAGATCATGTAGGCATAAAGTATGCATTAGTACTTGGAATGTACTAAGTATGCATGGTGCAATACAACAAGGATCACAAGCCATAATAATCAAGATGCATAATTATAATTGTTAGACATGATCTCAATTGACATGTATAAACAATGCTTAGGTTAAAACATGTGTGAGAATAATCATATTTGCATAACTTGTTTAATACAATAAAGTGACATGAGTAGCTCATTCAAATACTTTGTACTAGAGAGTGAGGAATATAACTTAGGTCATAACCCCTTCCAGTAGGTATTGGATAGTACATGAGGGCGAAGATACAGCATAGGTCATAACCCCTTCATGTAAGCATTAGATGGTGCATAGTATTAATAAGTACATGAGGGCGAGGAATATAACTTAGGTCATAACCCCTTCATGTAAGCATTAGATGGTGCATAGTATTAATAAGTACATGAGGGCGAGGAATATAACTTAGGTTATAACCCCTTCATGTAGATATTTTCCTTGTATAGAGGGTGAGGAATATAGCTTAGGTCGTAACCCCTTCTAGTAGGATTCACAATTCACATGAGGATAAAACATAGAATAAGGGCTCAATAATGTGCTTGTAAATCATAGAAACTTTTCATGAGTTTAATACATGCTTGGGAGCCCATAATTATTATAGTAATTCTTGAAATCCAAAGCAAGTTCTTGAGATTCTTGAGATTGAATGGGATATTAGATAATGTTTTGGAGAGGATTTAAGAGGGTTCTTGGGAGTTTTAGAGTTAAAAAATGGATAAGGAATGAGGGTTTTCCATTTAAATAGACATTAGGTTATTACCCAAATGCCCTTGAGCAGAACAGGCGAATTAAGGAAAATTTTGTATTGGTCCACGCCCAAGGCGTGACAGGGACCCACAGCAGACAGAAATTTCACCAGTTTGTGCATAAGGTACGATGCAGATTGGTCGTGGAGGCATACTGCCTTGGCTCCCGTAGTGAAAAATTATTTTTTTCTACGAGTCATCTAAAAATTGAAGGCCACCCATTTCTTACACAATTTCGCCCCCTGAATAAGAATATCAAGTCAAATTTTTAAAATATTATACAAATTTTGAGATATTCGAGAATTACACTATAGGGAATTTCTGAAGCACATGAGAGGCGTTATAATATATATATATATATATATATATATATATATATATATATTTGTTATATTTATTTATTTATTAATAAAAGAAAAAGAGACACAACTATTTAAAAATTTGTGTCCCTTTAAAATTATAAAAGGTTTTTTTAGAAAAAGTGATCGGGACTTTTCTTTTCTTCTCCTTCTTCCTTCTCCAATTCCTACAAAGTTCTGGTAAAGATTCTTGTGTAGATTTCTTCTTCGAAGAGTGAATGACCATAACCGGTATGATTTTAGACTGTGGCTATGTCGGTGTAGTTTGTATATACATGTGATTGCACTAATTGACTAGTTAAATAAATTTAATGATTTTAAAAACTGTGTGTTTGATTAGATTCTTCATTGGTATCAGAGCCTGCATTTTTTTGTTTATTTCCTAGTCTATATAAATATCGAAAAAAGGATCTTGTTTACAATTTTTCTTTATTGCATTTTTTTCTTTGTCGATGTTTTGGCATGTTAGTCAAACACTAAACAAAGGCATGTAACTTTGCACTTTCTTTGTTTGAATCCTTATTATATTCAAACTAGAAAGAAATAAGTTTTTATGGATAGTGATGGTGATGTTTTAGAAGTTTATTCTTCAAATTAAATATTGGACTTGAACAACTAGAGTACGTTCGTTTTCTCTATCTTTGCACTCCTCCTAAAGTCAACCCTAAAAGAGAAAGAGTTATAAAGTTTTTTCAGAGAAAGAAATCAGGCTTTTAATTTTAAAACAAAGCCACTGCTTATTTATATGGCTTTTTTTCAAAAAAAAAAGAAGGAAATTTGTATATATAAGCACGCGATTATTATAAATTTTGAGAGTAGATCGTAATCGATTTTTCTTGTTAAGCTCATACAAGATCCTTTTATACAAATTATTGTATAACTATTTTATTTATATATGGATAGTCTTAATCATTTTCTGTATGTGTTACAGAAAGGTATGGTATTGATAAGGACACCTAGGTGACTTTCCACAAAGCAACAGAAGGATAGGGCGAAAACTATGATTGACAATTTGGTTAATCTCTTATCATAATCTAATGTTGAAGATGATGATCTCACGATATTTGTGAAACACATAAAGAGAATTAACAAGTTAATTCAAGAAGTTGTGTGGGCTGGGGGTTTATTAACCACATAGAAGAAATATATAGCTTTACGATCTACATAGTCAGAGGAGTTTCAAAAGAAATTACTTGACAAATCTTGGAATAAATTGAATCTCAAAAGATCAAGATCTTACAAGTCATTGGTCCAATGTTTTATCGATAAATATGTTGACTTAGAAGTAAAGAAGACTGTGCGCCATTCTCATTGGCTACCTATAAGATATAAATTGCCTTTGGACTTAGATTTATTTTATCTAGTTTTGTTCACAAAGAGATATTATAGTGATCATGTGTATTATCTTTGTATAATGATTGTTTATATATGATATGCTTTAGGTGAATTTACATATTAATTATTATTAAGTATTTCTATATATGTTGTAGAATGTATGAACATTTAATCTTGAATTTATGTGATTTAAGATAAGTCATTCTTAGATGATTGATTGTGTTAAATTTATGACATATTAGAATTCAAATGGTGATTGGGAACTTAGTGAACGTTTGAATCTGAACCCAATGTGAAATGAATATTGACATAGCTAATTATTGTAAGAATTATTATTTATATGAATTTAGGCTAAAATAATGTGCATAGTTGTCTCATTCTTTTTATTCTTATTTAAATCAGTATGTCAATTGTTGCAAAGAACATCATTGCCAAGCTTAACAAAATTGATAAGCTTAACGGAGATAACTGTAAAACCAAGTATGTGCTGGAAGAGCAAGAAACACTTAAAGCTCTAAATGGTTTTGTGACACTTCTGGAAAATGGTTTATACCCTCCAACACATGAAAGTTTCAAAGAATCCTAAGATTAGTCAATAAGGAGAGAAAAATATTTCTTCTCTAGAGAAAAATATTTCTATGACTAAGATTAAGTGTTATAACTGTAAGAACAGGGGAAACTTTGCTTATGATTGTCCTAAGCCTAAAAAGGTATATGACCTTATGAACAATTAAATTACATAGTGATGTAAATGTTTTTTGTTCTACTTTTTTAACCGAATCACTTCCTATGTGGATTTTGTAGATTCAGGAGCCTTGAATATATAGTGACAGAAAGAGATTTTTTTGTAAATTATCGATGAATCTCACGAGGATCTAAATGGGTGTATGTAGGAAACAACTCCAAAGAGGAGGTCAAAGGGATTGGTACCTGCAAACTTGAATTGCGTGGTGGCCAAACTTTGCTCCTGCATGATGTATTATTTGCCTCCATCAATTCGTCATGATCTATGGTTCAAATGCTGACTAAAATTAATTTTAATTTTTTCTTTCATAAACATGTTTTAGATATGTAAGAAAAAATATGGAACTGGTTATTTTTATAAGCATTATTTTGTACTGGATGTTTGTCAAAATTATAATAATGACAACATTAGTTTTTGTTTATTTACGTCTTCTAATTATGAGAACGATGTAAATATATGGCATGCGATGCTTAGCCATATTGATCAGTAAGAATGAATCGCTTAGTCAATGAATGTTTGCTTGGCACAATAGATAAATTAGAATTGTCTACTTCTGAAGCTTGGCTAGCAGAAAAAACTACAAGAAAACCATTTGGGAAAGACACAAGAGCTGATACTGTAGTGCAGTTAATTCATTCTGACATTTGTGGTCCAATAAATGTAAGGGCAAGACATGTTGCTATTTATTTCATCCCTTTTATTGATGATTTTTGTCACGACCCAAGCCAAGGGCCTAGACGTGACACGACGAATGGGGAATCCGAAGGAACCACAATCAAGCTCTTAATATATCGTTACACATTCATGGTCGCAGAAGCAATTAAATAAAAATAAAGGAGTAGAAATAAGAGGACATAGGGCTAAGGGACATCTTTCAAATCATAAAACATCATAGAGTCAAGAGAGTCGAGGCTCATAGCATCATTACATAACTTGTCCAACAACACTTCTAAATATATAACTTAGCAGGGGCCGAGGCAAGCAACCATGCTCATCCTCATAGTCAAAGTATGCCATAAAGGAAAGAGAGTCTATACATAACATAAATCAAGAGAAGTATGTCCTCAATTTAGGACTCACCAACTTGCTTTGAGAGATATTGCACTAGCCACGTAGAGGATGAGGAGGATCAAGTGGGGCTCCGGTTCCTACATGGTAATGGCGTGTAGGCATAGAGTATGTATTAGTTTAAATCATACTAGCCACGAGGAGGAGGATGCTCAAGTAGGGCTCCGGTTCCTACATGGTAATATCATGTAGGCATAGATTATGTGTTAGTATGTTTGAATGTACTAAATATGCGGGGTGTAATGCATCAAAGACATAAGCCAATATATTCAAAATGCATAATCATAATTAATGGATATATAATCTCAATATCACATGCATGATCAATGCTGGCAATAAAATTGCAACACAGTCAAAATTCGTAATTAGGCAATAGATGAACATATAACAATATGCCATGCATGAATGATACTTATGGTAAACATGCTTATACATAAATCATATTACATATGTAGGAATAGTCTATCATCATAGACCAAACAATTTAGTACTTGGAATCTAAGGTAGACCACTCCTTAGAAGTGATTGAGGTACCAAACCCTCAATTGTTGATGGACATAACCAC
>DF362037.1:33366-45209 GCA_000787875.1 Solanum virginianum
GCCCAACATAGTTCATAGTCAAACTCATAATAGAAGACCCACAAGTAAAATCAACTTAGAAACATGTAATTTAGGTAAAAACGAATCTTGGACACCATGGGTGAAAGGACCCAATGGTTGAAACCCACATATCTTGACTTTGGAGAATCCTGGATGAAGATTGGAAATGAAGACTCGAAGCTTGAGTGAAATGCTTAAAAGCCGAATGAGTTTTGGGGTGAAATATTCTAAGTGTTTGAGAGAGTATTGGGGAATGTCTTGTATGATGTGAAGGTGAACTATGGCTAAGTATAGGTATTTTCACATATGGGAAGACTTAGGCTCAAGATCAAAAAGCCTTGGACTGAAATTAAAAACTGCACAAAAAAATGTATAGAGGCGTGCCCTTGGCACGTCGCGCCTTAGGCGCGGAAACCTCTCTGGAAATTACATTTTGCGATTTCCAAATTTTGATACGATTGCTTAAAAATTGGGGTTAGACCTATTTTCCACTCAATTTTTTCCCCTGATCAAGAATATGAAGTCAGATTTTCGATATCGCATAGGAATTTTGAGATATATGAAAATTATAATTTCGAACTCTTCCGAGGTACATTTTTGGGCACTTTTTGGGGGTCATTTCAATTTTACTCGATTTGGTTATGTATGCTTGATTTCTCACAAATCTGAAGCTTTGAATTGCTTCATTTAGTTTATGAACATAGTTGAGAATAAATTAGATAGAAAGATAAAAGCTCAAGAATCGATCGAGGAAGGGAGTATTTGTTTGATGAATTCAAACGATTATGTGATGCAAAAGTAATTCAAAGACAATTAACAACTCCTTTTACTCCACAACAAAATGGTATTTTTGAATGACGAAATATAACCTTTTTAGAAATGGTTAGGTCAATGATGGCACAAGTAAAATTGCCAATCAACTATTAGGGTGATGCTTTGCTCACTACTGCATTTGTACTTAATTGTGTCCCTTTAAACTCAATTACGACTACACCATATGAGTTATGGACTAAACATAAGTCCGATTTAAGCATTTTAAAGCCTTGGGTTGTGCTGCTTTTATTCATAATCCTTCTTCCCAATATGAAAAATTAGGTCCATGGGGAAGAAAAAGTACCTTCATAAGATACTCTGAACAATCTAAGGGTTATGTGTTCATAGGTGAATAGAATAGTGGCACTGTAATTGAAATTAAGTCGCGTGATGTCACATTAATAGATAATGATTTTCCTAAGTAGGGAGAGATAGTTCATGACTTATCTCTTTATGAAACTACAGACCACATTATTTCTGCTGCCGATCAAATGAATTTGAGTGGGAGTCATTTTACTAATCATGGATTAATTTCTATTTCCATTGATACACTACATGCATCAAAGCCTATTGATATTGTTGGTCTGGGTGGGAGTAACTTACCAATTGATAAATTAATTTGTCAATCTCAATCTCGACAAACAAGTCGTCCACAAATTCCTCATCATCAGTTTGAGATCGAAGAGGAAGCATGTATAGTTACTCCAGATGATGAAGAGCCAAGAAATATAAATGAGGCTCTTACATGACCTGTTAAAGAAAAATAGCTAAAAGTAATGGCGGAAGAGATGAAGTCAATGAAATCTAACCAAGTGTGGAAATTGGTTGATCTACCTATAGGCCGAAAAACTATTGAAAACAAATGGGTCTTCAAAATTAAGCGTAAGGCACATGGCAGCATTAAAAGATTCAAAACTCGTCTAGTAGCTAAGAGGTACACACAATAGGAAGAGATTGATTATGAAGAAACCTTTTCACCTGTTATACGTTTTACTTCATTAAGATTAATTTTGTCTATAGTGGCTGCGTTGTATCTTGAATTACATCAAATGGATGTAAAAAACTACATTTCCCAATTTATTGGGACCTGACAAGAGATTGGGACTTAAGTTGTTTCACCTAGGTTTTTAAGTTCATCAGACCACATATTTTATCACACTTGTGTGAACACAAATGGCTATACTTTTGGGTGATCAGAAGCAACCTAATATTGCAATGAACGTGACATACAAGTTGTCTGCCCATCTACAACACAATTACCTCACAGGATTCACATAACTGCTCTAAAGATCTTCTGTCGTTTCCAGTGGGCTTTCTTCCGTATAGAAAATAAGTGGAATAAGATAAGTACCAAAGCAAATAGTGAACTCTCTATGAGTGATGTCCCTAAAGAAGAAAGAGTTACTCAACTCCAATGGTCACAACTCACAAAGTATAGCCTGCCCAACATTGTACATGCCGATCTATTTTTTTCACATTTGAATTTTCTTGTTTGTAGAGTATAGGATGCCATACAGGGTTAACAGGGGTAAATAACTAACCTAGAGATATACGAAATTAGATTGAATATCTTTTCTTTCCTAAACTTGACACGTTTTTTATAGTGAATGCTTGAGTTTTTATTGGTGAAAAAAAAATGACTCCCCTAGTGGACACTTATCAAGCGGGAGTCTTTGTTTTAATGCTCTAATAAGGTCGGCATTTTGAGCGGATGTGTCTATCTGTCTCTTAGCCATCGTATCTAACCTTGCTCAATGGCTGGCTCTTTGCAAGAGCAATCCTTTGGATGGAATGGCTCTTATTGGACATGCGTAGACATTCAACACAAAAAAAAACCCACTGTACATGAAGATTAATGTGATGTGTTTTAGTGATTACTAGCTTACCAGTACACCTTATTAAGGTCACATGCTGCTGTACTATTATATACATTCATCATATCAAAAATACAAGATAATAAATACAACAATAGAAAGGCAAATTTTGATTATAGCACAGAATGATCTCAATTGAAATCCTTCAAATGATTGGTTGCTTAGTGTAAATGTTTCTTTGAGCAAAATTACAGAATTACATATTATCTAAAGCTATTGCTCCAAGTTCCATGAATCTTATGACGATCAATTAGTTGGTCATAATAAAGTATCCTTTACAAACTTATAATTGGTAACTTCAAAACATTCATACACACTATTCATTTTATGCATATCCAAAACAGTGAACAAATATAGTGTAGATATCCAGTTGCGTTTAAATTAGGTAAATTGGAGTATGTGGACACTTCCAGCGATATATTATGATAAATATAGTATAAATACTGTTTCACAGTTATAGGCATCTCAATACGAGGCTACCACGTGCAACACATATGTGGTGAATCTAGTTACCTTAAAAACATGAACTCCAAAATCTCCAAAGTTAAATTACTAATTTGTCCTCTTATTATATTTTAATGCGCTGTCACTTTTGCAGCCCTACAGCATTGCGCTTCTTCGCAAGCATCATCAGTCTTCTTCACAACATTTGCGTGACCTTCCCAATCATTTTCTCTCACTCTTCTTCGGATTGAATGAACGGACACGACCGCCTGCCCTCACTCTATATAACAACCAATGCAGATTTACTTCCCCATGAAGCACCTACAATTTGTACTCTGTACGAACAGATATAACCTTTTAAAGTTCACTTTTTTCCCTGCTTATTCACTTTCTAACGCAGCAGCCATTTACCTCTAAGTGAATTCCAGGCATGAAGGGACTTACAGAACGATAGTATTAGTTGATGACAGGGTACTACTTTTTGCACTTTCATTTATCTTATTATACTATCTTGCATACTTACTATGCTAATGCCCCCATCCATTTCTGAATACGAGGGAACACTATTTAATAAGCATATCGAAATATGGAAGGACTTCTTGAAGAACAAACTCGATGGACAAGCCATTCAAGGACCAGCAGTACTCACATGATAAGGATGTCCTGATTTGATTCAATATACTTAACATGAAGATTCTCAGAGCCATTATACAGGTTATCCAATTTACCAATCAATTTCTAGTGGGGAGAAGCCTAATGACACAAATTAAACTAACAATGTTCATCTCTAAAAGTATAGACGAAATCGAATAACCATGACATTAACAATCAACATGGAAAAAGACATGTCAAGACTAAAGAATCAACATGGAAATTTGAAATTATTATTGCATATATTTTTTAAGGTAGACTATGGATCGGGTTGATTTTTCATTTAAGATCCTTCAATATACATTATGATTGGCAAGAAACTTTTGTCTCAGAAAGCAATTGTTTGGTGTAGATATTATCACCGGGCTGCAGGTTACAACTGGTGATGGAATGTCATGTGTGATCCAGAATTGTCGCTGGTGTATGAATACTAATAATCCGCCAGGTTCTATGCTTCTATTTTTTGAACGAAAACTGACTATGTGTTAACCAATGCACAATGCATATCAAACAGCGTCTGGAACATAGTTTCCTGGAGGCTTACTGAACAAGTATCTTGAGCAGAACAATTTGTGATGAAAATCGATAACAACAAGGTGACTTTTACTGCTTTACCTACTTGGTTAATCTTTCAATAAGCTGCTTCCAGTTTTGATTAGCTACCGTACATGTTCATATATTAACATTTGAGACAAATTTCACTTGAATCCACTTCATCAGTACTGTTGTCAACTTACTTTTGAAAATAAATTCTTGACATGAGTAGTAATTCCTGAATTTGTGAAGCAGATCTTGGAAATCAATCGTGATTTTCTATACGAGATAGATTCATCCGGAGAAGTGCACTTATAAAAGACCACCTGTGTTATACTTGTGGAGCCAGGTACATTACATTCTTTATTTTTACCCTTCAGTACTTTATAATTTCTTTTAGTCATGTAACACAGATGACCAGCTGATCAGTGGTAAAAGAGGATGACCCATGCTAGACATTTTAACCCTTGGGATGCTGTCCTCATAACCGCACAAATTGGGATCGACCCATGCTAGGCTCTCGCTCCTGTGCTGCCACCCTTATGAACCAAGTGAGATCGACCCATGGTAGTCTTAAGCCCCTGGACTGCCACCCACGCATTGTATACACTGTTTCAGTTTGTTCTTTAATACTTGAGATTGTTACTCTAGTGGTCATAATAAATTTTGGAGCTTTGGAACTACGTACTAGTAATACAAGATAGGACAATGGTCATTTAAGGTATTACCATAATATAAGAATCAAATGTAACTTTGACGTACTACTTAGGAGTATAAATGACAAAATTGGTTTTACGAGTGAACATGGACTCCTTATGCTCGTACTTGATCAATTAGAGAGTGACATATAAACTACTCCTAAAAGTATAAAAGCTGAAAGGGAGTATTGGGGTGAACAATACACTTTCCCTCTCAATCTCTATTAATTTTCAATCATCTAAGTACACAATTGTAATTGAAGGAGGTAAAGTTTGACTTTAATGCTATGTGTAGATGCGAGACATCTACCAACAGGTGGGTAAAGTACCGACATTAGATTGTAAAACCTCTCAAAAGAGCTATTACATAAACTTGGGTGGGGACCTAATTTTTTTCGCATTAGTTAAGACCTCAAAGGAACTTTATTTTATTCAGATATTGCCAGGAGATAGAGTCAAAATTACAAATGAACATTTCATACTTCTCCCTGCTACCTACTAGTTTAATAAAATCAACTTGCTGCTTTATCGATCACTAGCCCATACTCTTGGACGCTAACGGTGTTATTGGCACCAATTATGATTGTGTTTACCATGTTAGAGAAGATGAACTGTAATCCTTTCACAATTATATTGTATAGTGAAATAAGAATAAATTGCAATTTTTTGGAGATCACACTAAAAAAAATTCTTAACAGCAAAATGTTGCTGAATTTTTTTCTTAATAGTGATTAAATATGTTCCTGATTTTTTTCTTAACAGTGACAGTGATTAAATGCGTAGTAAAGCTAGTGAGACCAACAGGAGCAAAGTTACATGAATTTTCTTTTTTTTTTTTTTCTGGAGATCGGTAACTGTTTCTGTTTCTGTTAATCAGCACATGGGTTGTACTTAAAAATCATATTTACATAATGAACTCTAAAGGCACTGTCTGATCCCTATAATGAGCTAAAACATCAACGATAAGACAGTGTCATTAGAGAAAATCTAATTACACCAATTACACACAATTAGAATTACACCAAACACGCACAATTAGAATACAATTATGTTTCACTTGCTGCATATTACTCTTCCTATTCTCAAAAATTCTGATTTCTCTCTTTCCGGATAGTCCACCAAATAGTAGCAAGAATGACTCTCCAGTTGCATCTGTTCTTTCATTGTGATCCTGCTTCTTCCTAGCTATACAAGGCCTCTACAATTCTACCAGACATGGCCCATGAGATGTCTTTGCGCCTTAGGAATAGACTCCAAAATTGACCAGTGACCTTGTACTGGATTAATAAGTGACTGACTGTTTCAACAATTTCCCCACAAAAAACATCTACAACACAGTAGAAAACCCCTTTTCATCAAATTCTCCTGTGTCAACACAACTTCCTTAACATAAGAAGGCTAGTTTGCCAAGTACTTCATAGTGGGTTATTTTGCATGTTTTAAATAAGTATGTTTTCATGATTTAAGCATGAATATGTGATTTATGATTGTTCCATTTAAAAGCTCTAATACCACCTTATCGCGATCTAGTCCTGGCCATGATGGCGCTTGCTGGTCCCACCTATAGGCAAGCCAATTCGCAACCCAAGGGTACCTGTCCTAACTCTCTAGTCCAAACCAAATCTATACAACAATAATATATACGCTCAAACCTACCAAAAACCTTGAAGTCAACTGTACAGAGCTACAATGATACTAAAAGTCCTTGTTGAGTTGCTGATGAGTCTCTTGAGTTGACTTCTTGATGTATGTCCTTAATTTCTCGGCATTTTGCATACGACACATTCCACGTACTCACACCATTTTGCACTATATCTTTTTATGATATAAATACGGGCGTGTGGTGAGTTTTAGATGCTGCTTTCATGTCAAGCTCTAGGTGCCACACGCACGGGGCTATGCCAAGTATGGGCAAGCGTTGACGATTGACGCGGGCGGTGCCCCCGCAGGGACCTCGACGTGCCTTAAATTCACTTCCTCCTCCCTTAGGCGGGGTCGTGCCTAGCGGGACTTAATTTAGCCTTGCAACAACGGCACCAACGTCAGTGCACGACATCCAATGCCGGGCATCGGGCATGCATCGATGAAGCATTCGGATGCACAACACATGAGTGGTGTTCAAAATGCATGGTTAGGTTGGATCCCTGCTCGAGTAGTGACATCCTAACCAACACGCTATCTCTGTTGCAGGGTTGGTGCAATCTAGGCCCGTCCAAAGTCAGTTTCCTGTGCTGCATACCTAATGCCCAGGCTTTGTCGTGTGCAATCAGTCATCTTTTGCCACTCGGACAACATGCATGCGGCAAACCCAAAAGCTGCTCTCGCGTCCCGCGTCCTCCTCGCCCTATCGTACGAGGGCGCGATCCATGAGCGGCAGCTCAAATTCTCAAAATTGGTAGAGGCAGCGGTCACGAGGCCTTCCTTTATCTACCTAGAAACACGCTCCTTACGAATGACGGTCGTGCTCCTTAGACCCAACTGTGCCTCTTTGCGTAGGGCCAGGCTCATGTGACACTGGCATCGCTGAGGAATGCTACCTGGTTGATCCTGCCACTAATCATATGTTTGTCTTAAAGATTAAGCCATGCATGTGTAAGTATGAACAAATTCAGACTGTGAAACTGCAAATGGCTCATTAAATTAGTTATAGTTTGTTTGATGGTATCTACAAGTTGGATAATCGTAGTAATTCTAGAGTTAATACATGCAACAAACCCTAACTTCTGGAAGGGATGTATTTATTAGATAAAAGGTCGATGCAGTCTTTGCCCGTTGTTGCGATGATTCATGATAACTCAAGGATCGCATGGGCATTGTGTCAGCGACACATCATTCAAATTTCTTCCCTATCAACTTTTGATGGTAGGATAGTGGCCTACCATGGTGGTGATGGATGATAGAGAACTAGGGTTCGATTCCAGAGAGGGAGCTTAAGAAACGGCTAGCACATCCAAGGAAGGCAGTAGGCCCGCAAATTACCCAATCCTGACACGGGGATGTAGTGATAATAAATAACAATACTGGGCTCTATGAGTTTGGTAATTGGAATGAGTACAATCTAAACCCATTGATCTTAGGCATATTTATACGCCTGATTAGCAAAAAATACCCATAAATAGAGACAATTCAAAGGGTAAATTCATAGAGTATAGGTGTTTTAGTGTATGTTTTCCTTATTTTGCTAACATAGGGCCAAGTGCGCCGGTTGGTTATGTTTTTGCAGGATATTGCTTTAATTGGGAAAAGCTGGAGTTAAACTCAGATTCAAAGGAAGAACACAGCCCGGCATTCGAAAGATGAAAGTCAGTAGAAGCAACAGGAAGACCAAAGTCCATGTGGTAATACACAACAAATCCTTCTAGCCCTTTCGGTAATGACAATATAGGAAAGGGCACAAACTTAGCTTTTAATATTTGGAAACTCTTTTCACACTCATCGGACCACACAAATTTGGATTTCTTTTGAGTCAACTTGATCATAGGAGAAGTAATAGAAGATAGCCCATTCACAAACCTCCGATAGTAACCCGCTAAGCCCAAGAAGCTCCTAGTATCCTATGGGGTCAATGGTCTAGGCCAATTCCTAATCACATTTGTCTTTTTAGGATCAACCTTAATACCATCCTCCGACACCACATGACCTAGAAATGCAACCTCTTTTAACCAAAATTCACATTTCTCATACTTAGTATACAACTTCTCTTCCCTCAATATTTTAGAACTACCCTCAAATGACCCATATGCTCTTCCTCACTATGAGAATAGATCAAAGTATCATCAACGAATCAAGGTAGGGTTTGAAGACCTTATTCATAAGGTCCATAAAGATGAACGGCATATTGGTTAACCCAAAAGACATCACCACAAACTCATAATGCCCATATCTAGTCCGGAAGGCCATCTTGGGAATGTCACACTCCCCCACCCTTACTTGATGATACCCAGAACAAAGATTAATCTTAGAGAAGAAGCTATCCCCTTGCAATTGTTCAAACAAGTCATCAATTCTTGGAAGAGGATACCTATTCTTGATGGTACCCCTATTGAGTTGTCGGTAGTCAATGCACATTCTAAGTGACCAATCTTTCTTTTTCACAAATAACACCGGGGCACCCCAAGATGATTGACTAGGTCTAATAAATCCCTTCTCCAACAAATCTTTCAATTGTTCCTTTAACATCTGTAACAGTTCCAGAAGGTAGTCTTCTGAATATCCTCTGCTTAGATTCTCATTTGGTGATACCTCGATCATGTATCCTCGGTATGCGGGGGCCATACAGTAAGAGGAATGGAGATAGATTGAGTATCGGGAAGTAGATCTATACCAAAATTTATTTCCCTTTTGGGAGGGACACCGAGAAAGTCATTTGGGAAGACATCAAAAAACTCATTTACAATGGGGACCGACTCAATCGAAGGGACTTTGGACTCTACATCTTTAACCCTCACAAGATGATACAAACACCATTTCCTAGCAACAATAGAGGCACCAATAGGAGTAGACCCTTCATATGACTTATGTAACAACTCGGGGACAACAAACTTTTTAGCAACAAGAGGGGTAACAAAAAAAGAGTGGTACCTGGATCAATCAAAGCATATACATCAAAGTCAAAGATTTCAACATACCAGTAACAACATCGGGGACCTCACCAACCCCTTGCCTTCCATGTAGAGCATAAAATCAATTGTGCCTTGGGGCACTACCTTAAGGACCACCTCTCCCTAATGGGACTGCATTAGCACCCCGAACCTTGCCACGGTTTCTTGGATAATCAACCTTCTTGTGACCAAGCTCCCCACATTCATAGCATGCACTAGAATCCTTCAAACATAGGCCTCCATGGCTCCTTCCACATTTAGGGCACACATCAATAGGAGATATCCTACCAATACCTTGAGGCCTAGGGAAGTCATTGGCAAACCCCCTATTAGCAGCATGAGGAGGCCCTTGGCCTTGATGAATGTCACGTCCCAACCTATGGGCCGTGACTGACACCCGTTTGGGGCGCACAAAACATGACACCAAATCAGAATCCAGAAGGAGTTACTATTTAGTTTAGAAAAATTTGGACAGAGTTTCCTTTGTTTTATTGACTAGCCACCCGAAATAGAAAACTGCAGCGAACCAACAGAGAAGTTACAACATAGATAGATATGTACACGGGCCGACAAGGTCATCGCTGCAGTCCTGTCGCCTAATAAACACAGTATATGTACAGAATATACAGACAGGTGGCTAAGTCCTACAAACAAACATATATACATAATACACAAGCTAGCTAATAGGACCCATACTCATAATATGTTCACAGACCTCTAGTACAGATATACAAAATCAAACGACGGGACAGGGCCCCCGTCATACCCAAAAGTGAAAGTAATGCAAAGTAATAACAAGTAAGTATACCAAAATATAGCTCCGGGTCAAGGGAGCGCTTCAGACAGCAAGCCGAAGTCCTACTCTATAGGTCTACTACACTGTACATCAGATCCTGGGAGCATGACGCGCAGCCCCCGAAGAAAGGGGGGTCAGTACGAAAAACGTACCTAGTATGTAAAGTAGGAAGTACATATAATTATTAGAATAGCAAACTGAGCATAGACATAGGAAGTACATATAGTTAACAGAATAACAGACTGAACACGGACACAGGAAGTTATTCCCGCGCAAGTGTCAGATTTGAATTTTAACATATTTTCAAAAAGTCAAAGAAAATACTTGCAAAGTTTCCAATATACCAAACGAATGCCAAACGGACCAAAAATGATAGCGACCTCCAAACACACACCATACCACAACATCACACCAGATAGTTCAAATCTCGACATCTCCAACACACAAATCAGAGGGTAGGATGGTGAGACGGACGTCCTAATAATCACAGATCCTACAACAGATGTGGCCTAGAGCCACCCAGACAGAGGGCCCAATCACAGCATAACTCTGACTAAGCGAAGCCGGCCCTTGGGCGAAGCCGACCCCGCCGTATCCAACCACCTTTGGAAATATATGTATATATATATATAGTATATTATGCACGACCATAACCGGCTCGGGAACCGGTGAACGAAATTATAGTGGCACGAATAGAGTAGAACAGATGTGTGCATAAGAACCACTTTTTGAGTTTCATTTTAGTTACAACTTCACATTTGGAGACAATGCTTTTATTATATCAAATTATTTCCTTAAGGTTCACTATTAGGTTTATTTCCCCAATTCTTTCAGGTTGTCACAAACTTGAAGGTTCTTAGACTCTTTGCGACGGGTTAAAAGGGATCATTTTATCTAACCGCAATTATTACACAATTTGAAACCTGGTCACATGGTTATAATTGGAGAGCAAATTTATTTGCTTTAAAATACTCATTTATTCATGTTGGAGGTCAAAATATCACTTACTTTCTCATTTATCTAAAGTTGGCAAACTTGTGCATTTTAAATGAATTATGAAGACTTATGTTACTTGAGTGCTTAACTATGGAAGAAGTATTTGGGATTGCCTCTAAATTAGAATCATTGAGGTTCCGGACTAGTAGGGAATTATTTATATGCAAAAATAATGGTATGTGTCCCTTGCTTGGCTCAAGCTTTGCATAATTTTCAATGAATTAATATGTATAGTATTCAAACTTTTCAACTTTCATTTCCATTGGAACTAGTTAGCTTGCAAGATAACTGGAGGGTCCAATTTATGTAAATGACAGGCTTATCCTTCTTTAGGAATCCATCTTATGGGTAGACATACTTTCCTATATACATAGATCAAGGAGAATTGTATGTTTGAACATTAAAGAGGAACAAATAGCCATTTTGGGCTTAAGCT
>DF362036.1:3961-24730 GCA_000787875.1 Solanum virginianum
TGCATTATCCATTCTTATGCTCTTGATTTGATAATCAGGGAAATGTGCCCGAAGCTTAATGATTTGAGCAAGTAAACGTGCAAATGCAATATTGCGTGTAAACAATAGGCAAATATGGGACCATCTACAGAATGCATCCATCAATACCATAAAATATCGAAATGGTCCACTTGCAGGATGTATTGATCCACAAATATCTCATTAGATTCTCTGCAAGAATTATGGGAATTCATAATCAACCTTCGTAATAGAAGATTTAATGATGAACTTTCCTTGTGAACAAGATTCACAAGTGTAATCCTTGGACAATAAGACTTTCGAGTCTTTTAAAGGATGTCCTCTAGTATTCTTGATGATTTAACGCATCATCGTAGCTCTTTTGATCTACCACTTAACAATGCATCTTCAAGATGTAAAACAGTGCTATTTGGCAAAATAATTGTGGCATTACCATAGTCATCTATAATATTAGAAAGAAATGCATCTTCAAGATGTAAAACAGTGCTATTTGGCAAAATAATTGTGGCATTACCATAGTCATCTATAATATTAGCAAGACCAAATATGGTATTGGATCCTCAAATCATCACAGAGATTATGACGGATGAATATTAAGGCGTTTGCCTTATCTTTTTCATCAGCATTTCCGTCGGCCTTAATAGTGTCAGCCAGACCTTGTCCTTGGAGATGCAACTCAATGTCGAGGCACCAAGACAAGTAGTTACTTCCGGTAACTTCCAAGATATGAAACTTGAGCTTCTCAATATTTGCCATAGCCCTGAACTTACATAATAATCAATAATTAGCATAATTGATTATATTAAAATCACACCAGGTAAATTTTTAGAAAAGATGGAGGGGTCACAAATGGTCCCACTTAAAATCTAACTCCTTAGACAGAATTTTCTTAGACATGTGATTTAAGCATAGAAATGATAACTTCAGGCATAAAAAGAATGTTATGTGACAACTTCTGGTGTCAATCACAAAGATAAAAAGATAATTATATTGTGAAATGGTAGAGACTAGAGTGTCTCCACCAAAGAGAGCTAAAGAGAACACACAATTTTAACGAGGTTCGGCAGATAATGCCTACGTCCTCGGATACTTCCACTACAAAGAAAATATTACAAGAGTAATATAAGCTTTAAACTATGCAAAACTCTACTTAAGCAAGTATCTTGTTTTTCTTGTTATATCATTAACTAGCAAGGAGGGCCTCTCTATTTATAGTGTATGTGAGTACTCTATTTTTCATCTTTTAACAATGTGGGATATTGGAATACTTCACATATTCTTCATCTTTTAACAATGTGGGATATTGGACTATTCCACAAGATTTTGACACTCCTTTACATTTCTTCTTTCTTCAGATCTTCTTTTCCATGTGGGATGTTGTGAAGTCCACATTTCTATAACACAGAGAAATATTTAACTATTTATAAAAGATATATTAGTCAAACAACATTTCTAATTAATTTTTTTTAGAAATAAATCATGCCAAATTTTATTACTCCCTATGTTCACTATTAGATGTCAAGTTTTGACTTGACACACCTATTAAGAAAATAATGATTAGTGTAGCGAGATTACTATTTTACCCCTTAATTGATAGGATTATTCATTAAAGTCACAATTCAAATTTCAATACATTTAATACTGTCAATACAATGGAAAGTGAAAGTGTTTCTTGGTTTTATAAAATTTATGTTATTTTGTTGAGAATTATGTTTTGAGATACATTGTTGATGTTCTATCAAGATTGTGGTGTTGTGAGTTGTATTAAAATTAGTCATCTCCTTATTATTGTGTAAACATGCCTATTCGCATCGACTCTTGTGACAAGTGTTATGTGAGCTGAAATTAAAATAAGAATTAAAGATAATGTACTATTTCGAGGAACATGTCGCATGCCGTGATGAATACTATATTTCGAGGGTCGTGTTGCATGCCGCTACGGATACTATATTTAAAGGGTCATGTCACACGCCGCGATGGATACATGGACTAAAAGTCCTCCATGGGTCCTGAACTGAGAGACAACGGGTGTGTATCAGTAGGATAAATATGCATCATTATGTCTGACATTATTATATAAGCATTTTATCTCATCCTTGCATATTCTTATGTGGCATGATGTTATTTCTGTGATTGATTGCATTATCACTTATGAGTTGTGACTTGTGACTTGTTGACTTGGAATCGTGATATACTGAAAACTATTTCCATTATGTATTATATGTTGCTGGACTGGTTGATTATTCTATGCAGGTTAATGTAGTTGTGGAGGTAGGTTGGAATGAAAGGAGTTCGTGTATTCTATTGGACTTACTTTGTTTAGTTAGTTGACTTATTGGGTACAGTATTGCTTTGGTACTCACCTTTTGCTTCTACACTTGTGTAGGTTCTGAGGCCAGACAGTGAGCAGTGTTTTTCTTGATCATCCGAGGCTTCCCAGGAGACTTAGAGAGGTAGCTGTTGTCTTCTGGCTGACTCTCTTGTTCCTGTTTCTTTTATGCTTTGTTTTATTCGAGAAGAAAGACAGACTAGACTTGTACTTCTTTGAATTTCTGTATTGCTAGTGGCTTGTACACGTGACAACCAATCCTTAGGTGGTATTTAAGTAATGAAGATTTTTAGTTTTAGTTATTTACTCTATTTAATTACTTCTGCGCTTTATTTCTATTTTTCTTTGGGTTAAGGCTGACTTATTCTGATGGAATTGAGCAAGTGTTATCATGTTCATTTTTGGATCGTGACACACATATGATTAAAGTGAAAGTTCTAACATGATATTTTTTAAGAAAGAGTAACTAAACTAAACCAACGTCTGATTATATACTAAACTAATTTTTGAAGGAAAAAAATTAAGATGAGCTTTAAACTTGAAAAAGAAATTTTGATCCTTTTGAAAAATGGAACTTCTTTCACTCGTAATCTTTTTGAAAATGATCATAATTTTAGTCATTTCATTAATTACTACTCCCTTCGTTCATTATTAGATGTCAAAAAATTTCTAGGTTGATTTTCATGTTTACTTGTCATTTTGGAGAAATCAATGTAAGACAATTTTTTTATTTATTTTATCCCTAATTTACTTACCAAGTTAGTCTTTTTGAAAAATGTGGAGTTTTTTGAAAATATTCAATGGCCAAGTCATTCTTAGAAAATACTCTACAACCGCTATGAAAAATAGATTTTTACCATGATGTATAAGACCTTTATAAACAAATAATTTATCAACATTACTTTGGAGTTAATTATTTATCTTTTCATAAATTCATAATTAGATTTACTTTTTCTATGTAATGTTTGTTATCAAATGAGATATACACTTTGATTACGCGCAAAATGGGTATAACAAAACTAGTTTAAAAATAAAAAGAAAATAAATAGTTCAAGCGGTCAATCTATGAACTACATTTTCTTAAATAGCAAATCAAATATAGAGAAAAAAATATTAGTTTATGAAATCATCAAACTACAGTGAGCGAATAGGAAGAACCTAGGCACTTAGAAAATGACATAGCTCATTAATATACCCCAAAGGAGCATTTCAATTAAGTTTATATGAATTTTTTTTTAATAATTTATACTCTAAGAAATGGATAAAAATACAAAAAATATACTTGAAGCTTCAAAAGATATTTTGATCGGAAAATTTTAATTGTTATGAAAAATTATACGTCCTCGGTCTCATTTTAATTGAATTTGTAAGCTAATGCACACATACTAAGAAAAATATTCAAAGATAATATTTACATCATATTTTTCACTACTATCCTTTGTAAAATCATAAATATGTACTGTAATTTATCTCATAAAAAATATAAAAGTTCAATAAATGAAAGAGTAAATATGGAAAAAGTTTTAAACATTCACCTTGAACTTTGAACAATTTAAATATTTTGATCATTGAAAAAAACTCAAAAATTCAATTAATTTAAGACAGAGGGAGTACTTGAAACAAAAATTTACATTATCTCCCTCCAATTTTTTTTTACTTGAATGCAACAAAAGAAAAAGTTATTGCACTGTATTAATAAGGGAAAAAAACCATGCTATAAAGAATAATAGAAAATATTACGTTAAAATGACAAAAAAAAAATTATTTTACAAAGAAATATCAAACCTTATTTACAAAAATGTACAAGTCACACTAAAAGATTGAAAAAAAATATATCAAATAAGGTGTAGTCACAAAAATAGGTCTAATTAATGCATTCTAGGTGCATTAAATACATGTCTTTCACCTATTA
Source organism: Solanum virginianum (assembly GCA_000787875.1). NCBI lineage: Eukaryota > Viridiplantae > Streptophyta > Magnoliopsida > Solanales > Solanaceae > Solanum > Solanum virginianum. Next base: position 8,221 of record DF362036.1, read on the forward strand.
AATGTACAATAAAGAAAAAAAATATTTATATAGCAAGAGATGAAAAAATAAGTACAAAAGCAATTAGAGTTTCTCATTTTTCACATTAAACGTATTCTTGGGATTTGGCAAAATCAATAATATTCATTCAAACAAACCGGATGGATGATGTGATTTGAGAAAATATTTTCTTTTTCTTCATTTACACCTAGTAATGATTATAAAAAAAATTGGACAATATATTGTTGCAAAGTAATACTAACCAATTTGTACTATCCGAAAAAAGGCACCAAAAAATAGGGGATAAATCCTTTTTTTTTTTTGTATTTCTTGCTCATTTATTGCTCAAAGAGTGTTGATTGAAAAAATACTCTCCATTTTGGTTTAACTTAGTTTTGATAGAGATTTTTTCTATGGAGTATGTCTTCATTTTGGTTCAACATGAGAGGAAATGGAATGCTATAGGTTAGTTCAACTTGTATATTATATTTTAACGTATTAAAGGGAAAAAATGTATATTTTATCATTTTGTTGGTATAAAATGTTTTATTTTTCCATAATAAATATTTGCATTAAGTAAAAAATGATATTTTGTTGGTTAATAACTGTTATTTTGGTTGTAATTGTTCATGAAAAAAAATTTGTATGATGATGTGAAGATGGCAAGATGGAGAAAAGATACATCCAAGAAGATAAAAATAGAGATAATAAGTAGAATGAGTTGGTTGAAAAATTGATCAAACCAAAATTTACAATGGAAAAAATTTATGTTTATAGTTGACAATAAAATTGTTTGAGTTGGTTTAATCTTATGTCATAAAGTTGTGTTTGATTTAGCTAATAAAGTGTAGTGAAAATGTTGGTAAATTTATCTCTTTCATTTTTTGATAACATGTGTACGTCTATAAAAACAATGATTGCTACATCGATTACAAAACTGAAGGAATTATATTTTGGTTGAACCATTGTTGAAAATAGGGTGGAATAAAAGGTGAAAATGTCAGGCATTGAAAAAGTAGTCGGTGGTTTGTGAAACCAATTATTCGACCAAAATTTCGACCAAGAAAGAACCAAAATGTTGTTAATGGATTGACTTGTAGAATTACTGATTTTTGTTGTATCTTGAGTTTGTTTGAAACATTGTTAAAAAAAAAAAATGTTTTGTTTAGACCAATTCAATGAAGACCTTTGAACCAATTTCATAGCATAAAATTCATTAACATTAGTTTAAATATGAACGAAGCTTGTACCATAAATGGTCAAAATTGGTAAAATAATGTGTTAAATAAAAGAAGAAGTAGTATTTTCGAATGGAGACAATAAAGCAAAAAACAGAAAAATTTGAGTAAAGGAAAAAAAAATTCATTTAACAAAAACTTAATAAGTGCAAATACATAGGAAAGACCTATTGCACATTTAAAGGGTCGTTTGGTTGGGAACAACTTATCCCATGATTAGTTATTCTGAGATTAATTATCATGGGATAAGTTATCCCACTATGTATATGAGATAACTTATTCCATCACTATGGTATAAATGATGGAATAAGTTATCCCAAACTTGCCAACCAAACAACAAATCAAAATTTTATCCCTTCACTATTTTTTTATCACATCACTATTTATTTTTATCCCTCACACCAAACGACCCCTTAAAGATCAAATATGACATTGTTTTAATTCTTAAAAAAATCACTAAGTAAAGACCATAAAACTAGCAAATAATAGCACCAAGATTCTTAAGAATTACATATAATTTCTTTCCTAGTTACATATACTGTCTAGGGTGGTCAAAAGAAGGCATAAAGAATTGTCTAAATCTTCCGCCTAGATAGCAACTTTGAAGGACCAACATGATCACCAACTGCAATGTATTCCTTTACCTCCGTCGGAGACGGAAGTCAACGATCAACCTTAGCAATAGCTTCGCTCTCACTGACAGCTCCTTCCTCTAAAGAATTTAACAGGTACAAATATATTTAGATAGTTGAGCATTTCCTCACATTATACCAACAATGCTGCATGGTTATACCAAGAAAATACAAACTTTAAACCACGATTGGTCCATAGACCAACATTAGATCAACATTGGTACATGGGATAGTTGCTAATACTATAGCTAATAATTGCCAAACAAATTTCAAATAATTACATGTATAATTACTTAATAGTTTTTACTAACATGGTATTACCAAAAAACTGAAAATATCAAAAAAAAATTAATCTAGAACAAATTAATACCATGAACTAACCAATTTCGTAAAACTAGAACATGATTAATACAAAAAATTTCAACATGACACCAATATTACTACATACGTTATATCAATAACATCAGACCATCAACTAGTACATGGAATATACCATCAATACTATATGCAATAATAGTCAAACAAATTTCAAATAATTAAATGTATTAACAAGTTAATAGTATGAACTAACCAATTCAATAACACAATTAACACAATGCAACGATGTATGTATGTCCCATTCAAGATCAATGAAAATTCGACTTTAAATATTGGGAAGATGGTGTTCAAGCCCAGGAGAAAGGTATAAACCACTCAAGTTACTAAAGGTAAAACAAACATTTTTCAAACAATTATATCAACTTTGATGCATAGGTTATACTAAAATGTCTACCCTTCAATACTAATGAAAATACTACTTTGAATATTTGTAAAATATGATACAACCAAAATAAAAAAAACAACTATGGCCAAAAACAAATAACAGAAATATAAACTTGAGAGAAACAAATACACAAAAACTTAAAAATATAGAACAATTTACTAGCATAAGATAAATAAAAAAAAGAAAAAAAATATAGGGCAACAAGAAAAAAACCCCCAAAAAATGCTACTACTCTTAAACACCAAGTAAATACTACTTGTTAAAAAATTAAGATATTTACATTGTTCTTTATTTGGTGATCCTTTAGCCAGACTAATTACAAATACCAAAATAAAGATAGTAACATGTCATTAAACCAACAAACAAACACAAATTATTTCGAAAGAAAAACACAAAAAGGCAGAACAACTTACTTAAACAACATGCAAAAATTGAATAAAATCTTGCTGAAAATGTAAAAAAAAAATGTTTAGATTACATATTTTTATGCTTGTCTTCATATTTTCCCCCTTGCCTTCTGATCTTTCACACATTGGTGATTAGCGGATTTAGAAGATGCAACAACCTGAGGCTTCAAAAAACAAATGGAAATTTATACGTATTTCCCAAGTAGTAACAGTTAAAATTATAAATAAAAAACATCAAATGTCAAAAAAATAAAATTTTACCTTGCACTGCACATTCACGGATTTTGAAGGTTGATTCAAATGACTCCTCTTTAAAATGAGATTTCATCTTCAAATCGGGTAAACATTCAAACGGGGACTTCTTCAAATGAGAGTTTTTTCATCAGCCGTAGGAGAAAACACTAATGAAACCCTCAATATAACGAATTAAAGAAACTTTAATACAAATAAATCAACTGTATTTATCAAAAAAGACGAGAAACAAAAAAAAGGGGTCATCGATGAAGAAGAGAGAGAAACAGTTGAGAGAGAAATATGGATAATTTTCTGGCATTGGGATTTTAAGTAAAATTAAAATCAACTTTTTGAGCAAAATCTGAAATAGCCAGCTTATGGAAAGGAAAAATGAGTGTGGTCTTGTCTTGTCAAAGTCAGATGTGTCATATTCTTACACTTTGGAAACCAAAAAATTATACTTTTCTACGCTTCATTAGTCACTTTTCAAAATCAAAAAAGCCAAAATAACAATATAAAAAATATAAATAATAAAGCATTATACCAATATTGTAAATATAATACCTATTATGTAAATATTTTATTAAGTTGACATGACCTGTAATATTGTGCCCCATTTTGTATATTATAGCAATTTTTTCATTAATAATATATTTAATATATAGGAACTTGAATTATAACTTTATGAATACTCCTGTCAATTAATAGATATAATCTTGTCACATTAATTATTATTTCTTAATAGGCGTGTCATGTCAAAAATTGATATCTAATAGTGAACGAAAGGAATATTTCATTTGTTTACTTTTACTTGTAAATGTCATTATATTAAAAATAAATATTTATTTTTATTTATTATTTTTAGCATATCAAGAGAAAAATATATAAATTTTTTTCATATTTTATCCTCAATATTAATTACTTATTTTCTAATTTTTTTTTAAGAATCAAGAGTATACATTGAGTGATGTGAAGTAGATATTATAAGAAAATAATCATATTAAGTAATTTTTCTAGAAAAATATATAAAATTTAAGATGGATAAACAAAAGTCACCAAATTAAATAATAATTATTATCTTCATTCCATATTATATGGACATCTTTCTATAAATATTTATCTTATATTATTGAGCATTTACTAAATTAGGATAGAATTAATTATTTTTTCTCATTTTACCCTTATCATTGATTAGTGTATTAATAATTTTTTTAACGTAATTTAATATTTATTGATATAAATAAATGATAAAATAATAAAATTTATTTTATATTAATATTGATATAAATAAAAAATAAAATAATAAAATTTATTTTATATTAATAATTTTTTAATAATCATATAAAATTAAAAAATATTCATATAACATGAGACAGAAAAGGAGTATACTACTCATTAGTGTCGGATATGCTTAAAGAATTTGTGGTCATTGGATTAAGTTAAAGGGCCTTTAAAAAATAAATGGAGATATGTTTTGATTTTTTCAAAGTGCTCATTTTCAAGAACCACTATTCCTTTTTACGATGAAATGCTTTTACGGTGCAACTATATTGGCCAAATACGTAGACAATTAGTTAATATGGGTCGCCTAAGTTCTGAGAATTGGTTTTTAGGGAGCATAACATTTATATCTATTTTTTTTTAAAAAACTGCTATTTTCTTATTTTTATGCCCACTGTTTTTAACTCTGGTGTATTTGATGTCATGAGAGTATATATATTGATGATATCAAAAAAAAAGATAGTGCTTTAAGTGAAACTGTTTGATACCATTAAAGTGTACATATACTTTGAGAGTATCAAAAAGAAAGAAGTATTGCTTCAGCAAAAATACTACGCAGTTACTTCTTGATATAGTTAAGAGTCATATGATGAGATTACTTATGCTGAGAGTAATTTTTATTGCTTGTTTGGTTTGTTATATTCAAAATATTATTCATTGCATAATTTCTAAGAATAAATTGTTTGTTTACAAAAATACCCTCCACCTTATTTAGTTTTTTTTTAATATTTTCTTTGCAAGCTTTAGCTATTCATTTTTAAAATAAAAATTTTCATCCTAATTAACGTAAATAATTTTTTGTATTTATTTTCATGATTATGTCGTGTATTTTTAAAACTAAACTTTTATTTTATTTAATTTTAAAAAATGTCCATCTTATTTAGTTTGAAATAAAATTTACATCTTATTTAGTTTAAAAAAATAAAACTTTCATCCCATTTAGCTTAGAAATAAAACTTCCATCTTATTTAAATTAAAAATAATATTTTCATTTAAGTTTGTTAAAGTAAAAATATTATTATTAAATTTTATAGTTATCTACATTTTAACTGATATATAGAATACAATTTTTAAGTTAGTAATAAACTATTTAATTAAAAAAAATGTAATTTAATAGTGGAGTGAACATTTTAAGAGAAATCAAAATATAAATAAACATAAGTATTAGATAAATAAGTTCAACTTATAATATATTCATAAATAAAAATTGTATGTATAAAATATAATTTTAATAGAAAAATATGTTATCATAAAAATAACAACTAATTAAGGTTGTGAATGTTATTATAAATATTATTAAAATTACGTTAATATACATGAATGCAAAAATAATGTATAAAAGAGAGTTTAAAAGGGGGTATTTTGAATTTTTACGTTCTTTATCCCAAGATAAGTTATCTTGGGATTATTATTCCACCCCAGGGAAGGATAACTTATCCCAGTACTAATTGGTAATACTGGGATAATTTAACCTTTGCAACCAAACAATAAATTAAGGGACCACTCAAAAATGATCTCAAGATTAATTTTCTTTATCCATCACACCAAACGACCCCTAAGAGTATATAAACTTTGATGGGAGGAGAAACATGCAGTGCTTCAATGAAAAGAATATTTGATTATGATTTGATATCATCAGAGTATATAAACTTTGATAGTATCAAGAATGAAAAACAGTGATTAAGTGAAAACACTATTTCTTTATTCTCTGACACCATTCAAGTATATATACTCTAAATACATAAAGGAGGAACAAGCAGTGTTCCAATAGAAAGACTATTCAATTATTACTTGACACCATCAAAGTATAGTGACACCATCAATTTAGTGTTTAGTCAATAATATTGTGATTGTAATAGTTTTTTTCCTAATTATTTCTTATTTATATATTTTTTTTGAAAAGATTCATCCATATGTGATACCAATAGGATCAATATTACCGACTTAATATCATAAGAGATTAAACTCAAGCCTATATAATATCAATAAGTTATTAATATATCGACAGAGTATCACAAAGAAATTAATTCATAATAGTAATGTTGACATCGTACTGGCATCATGCATGGAATAAGAAATAAAAAAGTGAAGTAAGCAGATAAATAGTTTGAATTGCTAATCCATCAAGCCTAAATAGATAAGATTGGATGCATTTTTGATAAATAGCTTCACAATTGAATTTATTTTGTGTATTTTACCCTTGTTCTTAAATAGGAAAAGTAATACTTGTAACTTTAAAAGAAAATTATTTACAAGCAGTTGCCCTTCACTTTTATTTCATTTAGCATGAAAATAGTACTACTTCTTCCATTTCACATTAGATCTTTTGCCTTTTAACATGCATATTAGAAAATTATAAATAAGGAGATAATATTACCAATTTCATCCCTTAAAAAACTTATTGCAAATTTTACAAACAAATCTGAACACTTTTAAAAAGAAGTAGTTGCCAAAATTATATTTAGTAAGGTGGACAATTAATATGAGACAACTGTTTTTAGAAAGATAATCAACTAATATGAGACAGAGGGATACTTAATTATCACTATTTTTGTCTTTTCAACAAAAAAAATACTCCCCTGTCCCATTTTAACTGTCATAGTTTCTATTTTTAGAGTTAAACTATGTATAATTTTTTAAGATATATTTATTCATCATATTAATATGAAAAAATTATAATAAATAGTATTTTTTTGATATAATTTTTGAATATCTAAATTTTAATTTTAAAATATCAAATTAATATAATCTAATTTAATTTTAAAAATTAATCAAATTGACTTTCAAAAAGTACATCATAACCACTAAAATGGGACAGAGGAATTGCTAAACACTTCAAAAGCCTCCTTCTCTTCTAGTTAGCATGTCATTACATTAAAACCTCAGTTTTTATTCATAAATTTAATTTATTTAATTCATTTAATCAAAATTACAATTTTGTTTCTTTTTTTTTAATAAATAAGTTTATTAAAAAGGAATTTGCATTTTAGGATAGTGCTCCAAAATAAAAAGAAACAAAAATTATTATTTTTTCTATACATCTGCCAAAAACAAAAATTACTCCATTAACTATAAATCAATTTGCCGATTTTTAAACAGTTTAAACTTATTAACAAAACTAATTACTACACTACGCACCTAGCCCACTTTCCTCACGTAGCACACTACACATGCACACAACCACCTACCATTTTTTTTCAATTAAAAGAATTAGTTATTATTATATTAAAAAAATTTAAATTTTGAATTGAAATTGAAAATGGTAAATTAATTGTTTTCTTCATTTGAACTAAGATATTTTTTAACTAGAGGAAGTATATATTGAATCATTTACTACAGTCAAACTGGTCAATTAATGTTGATAATATTCAATATTTATACACATTTAAATTTTCATAGTCTGCTCATTGACTATAATTTTTTTCCTTTTATAAAAGGAGGAATGATATATAATATTAGCTAGTTAAAGCTGAATAGTTTCTTCCTATCATGGATTATTCACAATTCAAAACTATATTATTGTTATGCATCTTTTTCTTTTTTTGCTTTCCACAAGCAAAAGGAAATCATCGTTGGGGGAAGTATACGATTTGTGTATATAATGGCCTTCCAATGGATAGCCCTAAATTAAGGGTTCATTGTTATTCTGGTGATGATGATATAGGATTTCATGTACTTTCTGCTTATGAAAGTTTCGCTTGGTCATTTAAACTTAGTTGGGTTTCAACTACGTTTGTTTGTCATTTTTGGTGGGGTAATAAAGACAAATCTCTTATTGTATTTGATGATCCTGATCACTGCGTGTGGAATTCGATAATGCTTCCCTCAAATTATTGTCAATGGACTGCACAAGAGGATGGCATTGCGTTGTCTAATGGCTTAGGTGAAAGTTATATATATGCAAGATGGTCCTGAAACATAAGAGTTTATGATATCATAACACTTCTTTATTGAAATCTTATATTTTTTTTAAGAAAAATACTTCTTTATTGAATTGCAAGTTTTTAGGTTTATTGTATTATTATCATACAAAACTTAGATTTATAATTTTCTCGCTATAACTTTTCCTATATTGATCATTAGTTATTATATTTAATCACCAAGTTGCTCTTATTAATCCATCAAAATCAAGCATTCTGGCCTATCAACTATCCAATTAATTTTCAATCAGATCTTTTAAGAGGGATTTAGACAATCGTTAAGAGGACTATCAATTTGAGTTCACTTATGAAGACTCTCAAGACCATCAAGTTCTATCAACATTATCATCATGCTCAATTACAATCACAATAACAATCATGTTGTCAAGGCTCTAGACTCAACTCCTATGTTTATTCATGCAAATCTTTTATTAAATAATATCTAGGGTTTATGAAATAATTTGTGTAAAATTATTTGTTCAATAAATCAAGTTCATGATGATCATCAAGCATATAAAATACATAGAATATTATATAGTTTACAAGAAAACCTTCAAAGAAATATGCATGGAGACTCAATACTTTCACAATCTTTCTATCACCATCAATGGGGCACATGAAAGAATAATTTCATGCTTTAATATAGCCTTACATACTTGGGATGAAGTCAGACAATCAATTACCAAGAGTTAATGCTCCAATCAATTGAATCCCTAGCTCTCTTCTCCTCTTCTTAGCCCTAGTTTCTTAGTTAGAACGTATAAAGGACTTAAGAATGGGTTTAGGAACCCTTTCTAGGCCAAAAACGATTTATATTAGTCTAGAGTTAAGTTTATGAGGGGTAGAGAAAAGTACGTGTGGAATGTCCCTCGAAAAATTAAAAATTTTGAACTATGGTGAACCTGGTCCCTCACAGTGCATTTTTTTACGAAATTTTTTCCGATCATATTTTTAATCTCGAAAAAAATATTAGAACCAGAATTAAGTGCAAATCCGTGACAAGTTTACGATGCAGAAGTGTCGCGCACCTTGCTGAAAATTACATCTTTAATTTGTCCCGAAAAATGATCTTTTGATTCAGTAGTCTAAAATTCAACCGAGACCACTTTTTCGCTTAATTTTTCATGTTGATCGTTATTCCGGCCTCAAATTTGCCAAAAAGTTTGAGATTATGCGTTATGCAGCCAATCTCTCATTTAAGATATTTTGGTAATTTCACAGAGTGTAACAGCGAGACAATCTCTTAAATGGAGCAGGTTTTGAAAAAGGCCCAAGCCTATAAAATGAGTTTTAGCCATTCACTCAAATCAAGTAAATTTTTATCAAAATTTCATTACTGAATTAAGAAAATAATTAGAAAACTAAGATGCTAAGTGACCAATTAGTTATGTATATATCACTACACATACATTGGTACATTATTATTATTAATCAGACAATTAAAATTAGTAACCCAAAAATTATGTAAGTAACTTTGTAGAATATATTAAATTGCACAATCAGCTACACCATGGCACAACCTTCACTATGGTCCATGAAAATTGAATATTCAATATTATGTAATTATTACTAATTAATTTTTTTCAAGTAAAATTTTATTTATCAAAGGGCATTATACATTGCCATCCAGTAAGTATGGACAAGTCTACCGTTCTTGCTACTCAACATTTAACTACTTTAGCCATTCTATAAGTATACATCGAGATTTTGTAATTTTGTAGCTATTCTAGAATATCTACTTCCTATTCCATGAACTTCTCATAAGATATGCCTTATGAAACTTGAATATTCTTTTGTTGCGTTTCATCCATATCCAGTATACTGTAATAGTCATTGCTAACTTATACATAAGTGCCTCAATTCTTCTGCCTTTCATATTTTTGATAGCTCAGTGAATATATGTTGCTCACTCAAAACAGCTACGATTAATTTCTTGCCAATTTAGTATTGCTTTCCAAATCCCTGTTGTATAAGGACATCGGCAGAAGAAATCGATGTTCCAATTAATTAATATTTTTAATTAAAATATTAAAAAGCGAATGAAACGAAAACTCAAAAAACAGATTTTTTTTTCTTAATGTTTAGAGAAATTCAAGATTGAATATTGAATCATTAGTTTTTTTTCTTTTGGAATAATAATGAATTTTTCTTACAGTGACTCGAATGATAAAAGCTACCTATAGATTTTAAAGAAAGTTTTAGTATCTTATAGAATAGTTTGTATAAATTTGGTACTTCTAAAATATAAAAATAGTATGAAATCGTCTTTATTAAGGAGTATTTTATCTTCTGATACAAATTTTTGTGGCACAAATTTTTTAGGTGATTTTTTGGATCAAAGTTCAAAAAGAATTTAACATTCTTAGTGGGTATGGTGCATATACTGAATAAAGATAATATTAAAAGATAATTTTAGGTTTAATCAGACAACTTTCGATCGAAGTAATTTTTGTGTGATTTTTTTCATTACGTTGTGTAATAAATGATACTCCCAACTCAAGCATGTTTAACGTATAATAGTTTCAATTTCCGGGGAAGGTTGATCTTTTGCTAATTTTGATCCCCCCCCTCCCCCGCCTCTTCCTTTATACTGATATGAACATATGGTGAAGGACAAGAGGAGTTGCTCACATGGTAAGTATTTATAGATTGTGAGATCAAAATAGTGGGGAGCCTCTTGAGAGATCGGATAAAAGAAAGTCAATTTTTTTTTTGTTCATTTTTGAATTCTTTTTTCCTTGTTAATTATTTTTATTATTTACTTAATTGTTTATAATTATTCCTTATTTCATTTAATATTGAAACTTGAGGACTCCAAATTAAGTTTAATAAATTTTGAGGTTAGATGCAAGTATGACCTATAAAATAATGTAACTTTATTTCATGAGTGGGTTGATAACTTATATAATTATTTGTCAATTTTAACATACTAAATTTGGGATCTCTCGAGTCTCAACATAGATGTTCCTAAACCATCTAGCTTGCGAGATGTGCACAGTGACAAGTGATTTGAACTACTTTGGTAAAATGATAATTAATCTTTAAAAATTGAAATACTTTTATAAATACATATATTATTTAATATAAAATAAATATTTTTACTTGTGACATTTCACTAATTAAAGTTTTTTAAAACATACTAAATAACAATAGTAACTAATAAATTAAAGTGATGAACTAGTCAACATAACAAACAACCACAAAGTTATAGGAATTTCAAAAGAATAGATAGTTTGAAAAATTATCAATTTTCATTTGTCCATCACTTAGGTCTATAATCCTACTATTTATTGATAACCACCACAACAGAAAGAATAAGTCCAAGACAAGGTAGAGAGGAATGGCGCATGGAGCAGCAATGGGCGTCTCTCAAATTTCCTCTTCAATATCCATGGCGGAACTCCCATTCAAGTCACGGAATCCACAGTCCTCCTCCCTTTTCCTCAAGAGAATCGGTGTAGCTCATAAAAGATTCAATCTTGTTAGAGCTAGCGTTGATGGGTCCCCAGCCCAAGCCCAAACCCCAGGTCTTTACTCAGCCAAGCAATTCGAGCTCACTCTTCAAAACGTCGATATGGTTCTTGAAGACGTTCGCCCTTATCTCATTTCTGATGGTGGAAACGTAGAGGTCGTTTCTGTGGAAGACGGCGTCGTTTCCCTTCAGCTTCAAGGTTTAGTTTTGCTTTATCCAATTCTCTTGATTTCCTGCTCCCACCAATATTTTGATAAAGAAAATTAGCCTTTTGACTCCAGGTTTGAGTTGGAACTATACGGTTATGGATATCTATCACTAACCCCATCCATCTTTCCTAATGCAAACCTGGTACTTTGCACTCTTTTAGGAAAGAAATTAAACAATATTATCATGACTGATAACCTTTCACTCTAGGAAGCCAATGCAAGATTTTAGAACTTCTTTGTCTTTGGGGTGTCTGTATTTGTCTTTTTTCCCTCTCTGCTGTGATGTGATACACTTTTAAGCAAAACACTGGAGTGATGCATGGTACTGGCCTTAATTTGATGTGAAGATGGAATGTTAGAATGAGGCAAAAGGACCATATCTCCAAGAAGTTATTTGATTCTACCCATCGTAGGCTCTCACAGAGTTACAATAGGACCTAGTTACCAATGTACTTTAGGTTAGATAATGCTGATGATAGATTGTGATGTTAGTCCAGGACAAGCTCGGAAATCTGGCAAAGATGCGTCCAGTCTAAAGCATACCGTTATCTGCTATGCTACCTAGTTTCTTTGGATAAGGTAAGATTTTATTAAACCTGCACCAAGTTGATACTGTGAAAATACAGAGAAAATATTGGCTTGATTACATTAATATCCTAAGCGGTCTAACATGTCCACCACGTTATCTGAATTCATAACAACATTTCCAACTTTCTGATAGTACAAGTGGTGCAAACAACTATATTTAACAGACTGCAACTGCTCCTTTTTGCGTTCAAAACATCTCTTATTTATTTGTTGTTTCCACATAGTCCAAGCTTTGCTAAGAGGAATAGCTCTCTAGATCTTCTTCAGGGATGCTACTGGACATGCAGTTTCCCGGCACTCTTAACACATTCTGGAACTTCATATGACTCGTCCAATGGATGCCAAAGTTAGCTACGAACATGTTCCACACTTGTCAAGTAAATTCACAATGCACAAAAATATGATCCAAAAGCTTTCTCACACAAGTAGCATCTGCGGCACATTAGCCAACCCCTTATCTTCATTTTTTCTTGAGTTAGACATGCTCGAGAAACTAGCCAACCAAAGAACGCATCTTTTGTTGGGACTGAAGTCTTGTAGCTCATCTTGCTAGATCATTTTAGTACTTGCACTGGTTAAATAGCATTGAGTATTTTATAGAATGAGTTGACAGTAAAAGAACCTTTTTACTAGCTTCCCAGTAAGCTATCTTTTCCTTCTGGAATTAACATTGCTGATTGCATTTTCTGAATAAATAAATCAACTTCTTTTTCTGTGTAAGAGATTCATTCTGAACTGGAAGTTCCATCCTGAATCAGTAAATATATCAGCTAAGAGGACTTTCGGATTATAGGCCAATCTATATAGATTGGGAAACTGATTTTTCAGCAAACCAGAACCATCCCAATTACCTTGCCAAAGTCTGATCGTTTTCCATTGCCTACACTCATAACAACATCTTGAATTCCTCCTAGAGATAGCAAATCCGTCTCCAAACAGCTACTCCATATGGCATCTCCACTGCTTTAGGTGCCCAAAAATCCTCTATTTCATAAATTCCCTCTTTCCAAGGAACCTTTTTCCCATCGTTTAATCTCCGAAGCCATTTACATAGCAAGCTTTAACTGTGAGCTCTAAGATTTCTAACTCCTGGACTCCATTCATTCTTATGTTATGTCACAAGTCACAGTGCTCCAATTTACTAAATGAAATTTTCTCCTTTCTGCATTACCTTCCCATAGAAATTGCCTTCCGATCTTATTGATATTCTTCACCATACTAGCTGGCATAGAGATATAGTTGAAATGCTATCAAACACACTGCTTATCGATGTCAATCTGCCTCCAAATGATAGGTATTGTTGCTTCCAAGGAGTCAACTTTTTTTTTTTCCACACTTCTCAATTAAACCATTCCACACAAAATTTAGTTCCTAAGGGCAGTCCCAAATAGGTGGTAGGAAACTTTTCAGTCTTGCAACTCTTGATATCAGCCAGCATATTAATATCACTGTCAACATTCAGAGAAAACATTGACCACGTTGATTTTTACTGCTTCAAAAGCCAACGGAACCGCCCTCAAGTGCACTGTGCAGCACTTGTTCTCGTTCTGCCTCACACATCAACAAGGTATCATCAGCATAAAGACTTTCTATAGAATATCCTGAATGGCCCGCAATTTTAAAGCCTTCTTTCCAGCCACTTCTCACAGCAGTTTTTTAATCATCTGACTCAACCTCCATAACTAAAAGAAATAAGTTGGGAGATAGTGAGTGACCTTACCTCAGGCCTCTTTGGGAATTAAACTATCCCACTGGAACCTAGTATCTTGGTGCGATCAACAGTCGACAATGAGTCCGTTGAGGGTAGTTTAGCGAATTATATTCTCCTTGCCAGGGTTGTGAGGGGCTTACTAAGTTAAAGTTGAAAACTTTACGAGGATGGTGTTATGCATAAATATATTGTGATGATGCTTTTCCTAGTACATGGCAAGAGTATAAGATCTGGAAGGCTATGTTCCGCACTCTGTCCTTGAATGTACACAAACTACTTTAATGAAATGGTGATGCATACATGCAGCAACGATTGGGGAAAAGAGTACTTGTATCCTGATCCTATAGTCTTGGTTTTGAGTAAGCACTGGATTCAAGTTGACATTATGTGTGCTGAAGAGAGATAAACCCAAGAAACTAGTGTCGAAGTTCGTATTTACTGAGTTTGAGATTTAATAAACTAAAAGCAAGTCTCATCGGAATTTTTGACTTAGTATACATTACTCCATCCCTTCCACTTTGTTTGGCACTATTTCCTTATTTGTCCGTTCAAAAAAGAATGACACATTTGACATTCCTATATTTCCTTAATGAGAAGCTTTTATAGTCACAAAGTTGTTGTGGCAAGTGTTTAAAACAACATATAGCCACACCACTAAATTTGATATTCTTTCTCTCTTTACTAAACTTTGTATAACTCAAACTATGACAAACAAAGTGAAGGAGATTTGTGGGTGGGTGGGTGATGTTGTACGGCCACCATTATTTATGCCTTCGATTTGATTTAGTTTATTTTCTGTAAAGTACTTACTAGGTTAGATAATGTTGTTTTTTTCCCCAATAGGGAAACTGGATCAGTCTCCGAGCTTTGCATTTCCAAGCCAACCTAAGCTTGCAGAAAATAGCCAATAGAGTTCATGAATGATGGACATTTATTTATTGATTAATGTTCATTGAAATAGAAGAAGATAGGGGGAGAGAGAGAATCAGTAGATTCATTACATACCGATCATGATTTATCCGTGAAAGCCAATAGATTTGAATCCGGTAATCAGTTGTTAGCTTATTTCATGTGAATGAACAATAGTTGTGTCATGGAGTGAGGAGTGAGGTGCCATTTGGTTTCTGCAGCTAGAGTTAGAGGGTAATGGTGGGCCCTTTTGGATCATGTTTGAGCAACACAACTGTTCAACCAAATTGCAAAATGAAGAAACAGTTGTCAACCGCCATGATATTTTCTCCTTAAATAAATGTGTTAATGAGGTTGCTTTGCTTTAGGAAGTTTCTGATACATCTATGGTGAGTTTTTGATTCATAACTGGAAATGCTTATTATTTTTTTATACAATGGATATAGGAGCATGTGAGAGTTGTCCTAGCTCAACAACCACAATGAAGATGGGGATTGAAAGAGTACTCAAGGAAAAGTTTGGAGAAGCCATCAAGGATATTCGCCAAGTATATGATGGACAAGTAGTTGAAACCACTGCTGAGGCAAATATTTACAAAATCAGTTGCTAATGGGTGATATTGCATTCAAATGGTTTTAGAAATGTCTAACTAAGAATTCATGTTCCTGCAGGCTGTGAATGCTCACCTCGATATACTAAGACCGGCCATTAAAAATTTTGGTGGTAGTGTGGAAGTTTTATCTGTTGAGGAAGGCAATTGCAATGTGAAGTATGTAGGGCCTGAGTCTATTGGATCAGGAATCAAAGCAGCAATCAAAGAGAAGTTTCCTGATATTGTCAATGTAGTCTTCACTGAGTAGCTTGCTTCGGGCAGTATTTTGAGAAGTTCTTCTGTTGACATATTGTGAAGTTAAACGCCAATACCATCTTCTGTTATGTAGGAGAGATGTATAATCCCAACCCTTTCGACCAAACTTACATGTTCACTATGTAAAGAAATAACAGTATGGATGAAGTGGCCAAGTTTCTTACCACCTCCATTATTATGTATTGATCATGACAAGATTGTGAAAAGCAGTATTTTTACAATTCAATTATGCTGTTCACATTAATGTAAGTCATGGTTTGCAAATTAATTGTGCAGAACATCCGAACTTCCTCTTTAAC
>DF362036.1:24770-45413 GCA_000787875.1 Solanum virginianum
GACCGATCCTTTATTTTGAACTATCCGAACTTCCTCTTTAACTTGGTCTGGTTTCCTATTAAAGTTGGTTGGTATGATGATGGAGGAGAGTGACTCTCCCTTAATTTAATTCAGAGTAGACGACTATCATGGAGGAGAAGGAAGCTCACTTAAATTTAATTCAGGTAACCTTCTTACTAATGGCGTGTCACTTAAACGACTTTCATTTATGTCATGCTTAGAAATCCAGGGAAGTATCACTTGCTTTCCCTTGGAGAACCAAACTTTTACTACTGAGGGGAGTTCTTTTTTACATATGAACTCATGCCAACTGATCATACAAGTTAGCAAAAGCACTAGCATGTTTATATGATCTACCACATTATGAAGGTTGCCAATATTGTACAAGTTGATAATTGGCCTCTGTTATTAGATCTATCTGGAATACTTTACACGTTGTAATTAAATTCCTTCCTCATGTGCTGTAGTTTGCAATGGCCAATGGAACTCTAGTCCATGCGCTCATCCACACTGATGTTACCAAGTACTCCCTCTGTTTCATATTACTTGTCCCCGTTGACTTGACACACCCTCTAAGAAAACGTTAATTAGATGTATATTTTACAACTAACCTTAGTAATTATACTTTGGAACATGTGATGAGAGAAAAAGTTGGAAGGACCTTATCAATGTGGTCTTGTCTACTGTTACTGTAAATCAGAAAATGCAGCTTTTTATGTTTCTCTTATGTGTTTCAACTTTCTTGGCATGGATTTGAAGGCCTTTAAATCTAATTTTAATAACTCAAAAGTAAAATAGAGTGTTGATATACTCTTATGATCTAACATGTGTCTTTGAGTTATAAGGATGATGAAAGACAAGCAGGAAAAGCTTGAAACAGAGGTTGTAGATATGGAGAAAGAAGGTATTGATGTAGAGATTGAATAGACAAATGAACAAATCGCAGAATTACAGGATAAACTATCCCTCGCTACACTGAGGAAGGAGGCTAAGGAACATGAAATTGATGGTTTAAGGTCTTAAGTTGTTGGATATTAAAGAAGACATGAAAAAAAATATGTACTGAATTTGAGAGTCTTGCTGCTAAACCTCTGTAACTGATCCCAGTATGTCACTTTTTCGGTTGAAGCATTCGTTGCTGCTATTTGATGATGAAGGAACTAGTATAATCCATATTTCTCAACATATATCTCTTTTGTTTTTTTAGTTTAACATTTCTAGATTTCTTTTTCGATTACTTGTAAAACATGACTTGATATAATCGTCAAATGATTGTAACAGAGAGAAGTGGAATAGGTTGGAAAACATTTACATGCATGATGTTCTAATTAAATTGAGATGGAAAAAAAACCATGATAAGGGTGTGTTTTCTCATCTTTCACCTTTATTCGTCTTGTCATATATCATATTTTCATATTCAAACGCTTACTTTGTTCTATCCAACCTAAACCATATGTATCGCACTCCTGCAAAACTATTTGATTAGTAATGTATAGTTAATTAATTAATTGTTCTCAGCACTCCCCCTCAAGCCGAGAATTCAAAGACATTTTTCATTCCAAGCTTGTCAATAAGTGCTTAATGTTGAGATTTAGAGTCTTTTAGTAAGTAGACCAGCTTGTTGTTCTTTGGTTCCTATATGTATGACCCCTTTCATGATCTTCTCTCTTACAAAATGATAATCTCTGTCAAAGTGTTTTGTTCTTTCGTGATGTGAAGCTATTTGTATGGCTGCTTTGTTGTCACAAAACAATTTTACTGGCAGCTTTACTTCTAATCCCCAAACTCCTTAAACAAGCCCTTGAGCCAAACTATCTCAGCTACTATGGTAGCCATACTTCTAAACTCTGATTCTACAGAGCTCCTTATTAGATTTCTAGGATATCACTGCATTACCAAACTTCACTATATAACTAGTAACTAATCTCCTGGATTCTACGTACATAAGCTCCCTAGTCAAAATCACAATAAGCCACAAGTTCTGAGCATTTTTTGCTTGGCATAAACAACTCAAGACCTGTTATTCCTTTGATGCCAAGTGTTGCTTCCATGTGGAACTGTTTTGGTGAGTGCATACTTCTTCTGATTCATGAGAATGCCATCAACAGTTCTGGAGAATTCAATTCCAAAAAAATATTAACTCTCTAAGACCGATCCTTTATTTTGAACTTGTGTTGCAAGTCCTTGATCATTTCTAGTGATCAAGAAATCATCAACACGTACAAGGATAATAAGAATATCACCATCTATTCTTTTTCGCAAACAAGGATAATCATAGTGAGATTGCAGGAACTTCATATCAATTAGTGCCTCAGTTAGTTTCAAATTTCACTGCCTTGATGCTTGTTTCAGTCCATATAGAGACTTGTGAAGGTTGCATACCATGTGTTTCTCCCCCTGATTTGGAATCTGCATGTGTACTTCCTCAAGGAGATCACCCTGAAGAAAGGCATTATGAACATCTATTTGAAATAGAAACCAGCCACAAGAGGCAGCCAAAACAACTACTTATCTCATAGTAACCATATCGGCTACCGGAGAAAAGGTCTCAGTATAGTCTAGTCCTTCTTGTTGACTATAACCCTTAGCAAGTAGTTTGGTCTTGTATCACCTTAAGAACTATACTTTACCTTAAACACCTACTACTTTACCTTAAACACCTACTTGCAGCCAATGGGAATTTTATCCGGAGGTAAAGGAGCAATAGGCTAGGTACAATTATCCTTAAAGAGCAGCAATCTCATGTTTCATGGCATGTAACCAAAGAGGATCTCGACAGGCTTCCATGTAGGAGTGAGGCTCAACTATGGCAGAGTAAGAAGAAAGAGATTCTCTATATGAGAGTAATAATCCAAAATAGGAAACATACTTAGACATGGGATATAGACAAGCAGCCTTGGAACTAGGAAGAACATAGTCATCCAACCAAATAAGAGGCTTAGAGGCTCTAGTGGATCTTTTGAGCACAGAAAAAGTAAGAGAAGGTGAAGTATTAACTAAAGAAGTAGCTGAAGGAGGAACAGGAGGACAAGTTGGACGCAAATCATTAGGAATTATGAGAATATATTGGAAACAAGGGACTAGGAGATGATTTAAGGTCCCTGAAAGGAAATATGTCTTCCTTGAGGACAGTGTCTCCACTTACAAAAAAGGAATGAGAGACTTAAATCATATAGAACATAGCCTTTCTGAGAAGATGAATATCCTAAGTGCAAAGCAGGAATAGCTCTACGGGCAAACTTATCAATTTTCTTTAGATCAGTAGCATAACATAATGAGCCAAATACTCTGAAATTTTGAAGTGAAGGAGCTTTGTCAAATAATTTTTCAAAGGGAGATTTGCCTTTTAGCAGCACAATAGGCGATCTGTTTAGGATGTACACAACCGTAGACACACAGAATCCCCAAAATTTCAAAGGTATAGAAGCTTGAAACCTCAAGGCTCTAGCCATATCAAGGATTGATATATGTCTCCTCTCAATAATTCCATTTTGTTGAGGAGAATACACACAAGAACTTTGATGTTGAATCCCATATTCTCTCAACAAACTGTCTACTAGAGAATCAAATTGTCAGTTCTAAGACACTTAACACCTTTCCCAAATGTCTTCACCATGCAAAGAAAGTCTTTAAAGACAATGATACAATCAGATTGGGTATTTATTAAAAAATCCAGGCATATCATCTACCAGAGTAAAAAAATATCTTTTGGTATCATGATTAGGAATTCTGTAGGGTCCCTACACATCACAGTTCACAATATCAAAATAGAAGTAGAAGTAGAAACACTTATTGGAAATGTCAATCTTGTCTCTTAGCAATAGGACATACAGTGCAACTATGATCCTTCAAATGCATATTATGTAGACTGGCTATTTTACTTAGGTACTTACGAGGGACATGTCCAAGTCTCATATGCCATTGACTAGTCAGGGAACATGACTTATTAGAAACAGAAGAATTCAAACTAAAAGGATTATGAGTATCAGAGAAGTAGTTAATAGCAATGCCTTCATGACTATTGTTCTTCATGTGTTAAAGATTGTGTCTGAATTCAGTCTTTAGTAAATATAGGCCTTGATCTTCTTTACCAATCCCCAGGACCCTCCCATTAAAATGATCCCCGCAAATGCAAAAATCAAGGAAAACTAACACAACATACTATAATTGTTTTGTCAATTGTGAGACAGAGAGAAGGTTGTACTTGAAATCAGGTATAAATAGAACATCCTTTAGTACTTTGTTCTTAGGAACTAGTGATTCACCAACATGGCTGATGGGCACCTGACCTCCTATAGGTAGGTTTACTTTTATATTCCCTTTACAATCTCTATATACTGATTTATTACACTTAGATTGTGAATCATGTGATTAGAAGCACCTGTATCAATAATCCAATTGGAATTAACTACCTAAGACATGAGTGTTGTGACAATACCTGTTGTACTAGAAGTAGCAACATTCGCCATAGTATCTACTTCCTTGCCTTTCCTTAGCAGCTGGAGGATCTAATTATACTGCTCAGATGTAAACAATGAAATTCCCTGTGAACGCGTTGTAGGGGGGTTAGTTGGTAAGCCATAAGACCTAGTATTAGAATTTGCAGAGGAATCATGAAGTCTGCCATCATTAAGGTGACTTCCTCTTATTGTAGCATTGTTAGCATGAGAGTAGGTGCACCTCCTCTCTTCTTGTGATAACCATGTAACTTGAAGCAAGTCTCTTTAGTGTGGCCTTTGTAGTGGCAAAACTCACAGTAAACATGGGACTTTCCTTCCATCACATGAGTTACTTCTGTATCCACCATTATTGCCATTATCAGAATTAAAAGTGTTACTTCCTCCAGCGCCTGGATTAGTACTACTACTTCCAATGTGATAGGTAGTTGGCTGATATCCTCCATTGCCAGTTTGATGACCATGAGACATCATATGCTCATAAGAGCAGTTTCTGAGTGTGCTTCTATGGAACTAGTGTTGGCACCGTTCATGCTTTGACTCTCAACATTGATTATCATAGCATATGTTTGGTTGACAGTTGGGATAGAGACTATCATCAGAACTTGAATTTAAGCATGAGCATAAGACTCATTCAAACCCATCAGGAATTGTCATAACTTCTGAAACTGAAAGTGTTCAACATACTGCTTAAATTCAAGGCAGGCACATGAGGGAGGAGGCATTAAAATTTCAAATTCGTCCTAGAGTTCTCTCAATTGAGAGAAGTAATTTGAAACATCTGAAGTTCCTTGAGATAGTGTAACTATCTCCTTATGAAGGTAAAATGCTCTAGATGGATTAACTTTGTCAAATCTCGCACGAAGATCTTTCCAGACTATGTGAGCATCAAATTCATAGATAACAGTGCTAACCAAACCTTCGGACGCAGTCTTCATGATCCAACCTAAAACTATATCATTACATGTCTTCCACAAATCATACATAAAAGGAGGATACATGTCCTATCTACATGTTACTAACAAAAAGCCTAGCTTGTTTTTGCCAAGTAAGACAAATTTTAAGAATTTACTCTATAATGAATAGTTTTCAGAACCCAATAGTTGGATTGAGATGAGAACAACACCTTGAGTATCAAATGGATGAATGAATACAAGATGATTGTGATCTATTTGCTCGATTTGATTTGGACGCATGCCGAGGAGTCGAAGTCCAGCAATTTCAGTAGTCTCTATGGAAGCAGCCAGGACAACAATTTTAGCTGAGAATTGTTAAACCCTAGTGAATTGAACACTTCACTATCAACAGAGAGTGATTGAATTATCATAAACACGAGAGAATTTCCCTTGCTTTGATACCATGTTAAGAAGCTCCACTAATGAAAGCTAATGAAGGAGAGAGAAGATTAAAAAATTGAGAGTTTACATTCATTGCTCTCTCAAAATTCCTACACGAGAATACCGTACAAATATAAACAAATTGTTCCTAGCTTAAAATGACAGGTTGTTATCCACTAACTGAATCTTCTACTAACAAACTAACTACTTGATTGGTAACGTACAGTTAATTAACTAATTGTTCTCAACAAGATACCACATATTTGAGGGCATAAACTAATACATGCCCCGGATTAACTAAAGTACTATGTAGTTTTACAAGCATCAAATACAAGAACCATATCTATAATTTGAAAAAGAAGATAATCCAGAAAGAGAAGCGGTTGGAGAATCTTAGCAACTCAGTTGGTTGACTACCTGAACTCTCACCTTGTTGGTGAGGGTTCGATTCCCCACATTGTAACCCCCCTCCCCATTTCCCCTTCCCCTACCCCCAATTTTTTTTTTTTTAAAAAAGAAGCGGCAGCACATCACAACACTTCCCATTTCAGCTTTCTACGCAGTGTCAACTCATATCAGTCCATCCTGGTAAGCAATATAAACGCGACTAAAGCACAACTACTTGGATGTATTAATACATAAACAGCCAACATGGCGCACTAATTTAATTACATGCCAAAGAGACATGGTAGAAAAGGTGAGGCTAACATGCTAATCACAACTATAAGATACAGATGTAGATACAGATTGCGTGGACTGTACTCCAACACAAAGGAGGAGGATCCAATGTCCATAGAGAGGCATTAGAGGGGCATCTCACATTTTGTGTGTTACTCGAATCGCCACATTTGAAATTTTCAAAGGCGGGATCATGTTTCATGCTGGAGCAAATTCAAAAAGGCGCATAAGACATGACAAAGAAGTTGATTCAATCAGCTAATTATAGAGATTCCTTGTACCTTTAGGCCTGAATACACAACAGAGGAAAGACAGGTGTAGATGAGATTAAGCAAATTTACTACAAAGCAAGCAAACGATTTAAGCTATTTGGTGTACTATCCTATGGCTAAATTCACAAGCACTACTCCAAATAAAGGCATTATGAATAATGCACTAACCCTCCTATTCATCCGTCTGAAGTTTTCAACTTGCGAGGCCGTTTTGACTGTGCTGGTGAAGATGGAACTTCTGATAATCGTCCAGGCCCCTGGATCCCAAAATTAATATAGTAGACTCTTAGAACTGTTTGGATTGGTTTTGAAGACTCATTAAAAATACTAACGACACATACCTTGCGTTTCTGAACACTTTTAATAGCTCTTTCCCCTATAGGACATGAAAAATATTGGCACCAAAAGATGATGTGTGAGTTTGAATGAAATAGATAGAACAGTTTGATCATCATACGGTACACCTGACAGATAGCCCAAGTACTTTTGTCATTTGCTTACCTCCAAAACTTGCGGAATCAGGGATGAATGTTCTATCTTGGTCCATGGCACGTTGCGCACGCTGTCAACAAGAAGATATCAACTCCATTACACACACAAAAAGGATATATCTTTATCTAATTCATCTCATGGAACACCAAAAACTTAAAACAAATAGAGTTGTTTAGAAAAAGGGAAGAGGTTGGGTACAGAGTTAAAAGCAGCATCCTCACCTTAGGAGGTGTACCAGGTGTTTCAGAATATGAACCTTCCCGATAAGATGAGCCTTCAGCCTCCTTGTATTGTACCTGATTTTCAAGACAAGCATTAACAAATTGGGTCATTGGCCTCTTCTGATAAGAAAGAAGTGAAAACTGTCGTCCTTGGAACTCTAACCTTGTAACTGAAGCATCTCCAAACACACATGAAAACAATACATATACAGAAGGCAGGAGATGGTTTTGAACCAAAATGAACATGCGCGCGTGTGTGTGTGTGAGAGAGAGAGAGAGATATGAAAATAGTACTCCATCTAATCAGAAATGACGTAAAATAATATACTGCAAAAGTATGGAGACAACCAGAGCCTCTCTACTTCTATGACTTAGTGGTAAGGTCTGCGTACATTCTACCCTCCCCAGACCCCACTTGTGGGATTCCACTGGGTATGTTGTTGTTGTAAAAGTATAGGAGACAAATCGGTCAGATCAACCTCAAACTCTTTTTGGGATATTTGACATATACTTAGGTCAACTGTCCCCTTTTTATTAAAATTCAAGGTGAGGTGCCCTAGTATGACATAGTTCTGATTGACGAGACTCAAAGCGAAATAAATGCTAAGTTGGAAGTTTGGAGACAGACCCTAGAGACTAAAAAATTCAAGTTGAGCAGAACCAAGACAGAGCATATGGGGTGCAAGTTCAGTAACGTAATGACATGAGGTTGATGTAGAAGTGAGGCTTGATACACAAATCATCCAAAAGAGAGAGTCTCAAGTATATTTGGTTTATATCCAAGGAAATGAAAAATATTGACGAGGATATTATTCACTGTATTGTTGTAGGGTGGATGAAGTGGAAGCTCGCATCTGAAGTCCTGTTTGATACAAAGGTGTCACCAAACTTAAAGGCAAGTTCTATTAGATCAACTATGTTGTATAAGGCAGAGTGTTGATCAATCAAGAACTCTCACATTCAGCAACGAAAAGTGTAGAAATGACGATGTTCCGATGGATGTGTGAGCATACTAGGAGTGATAAAGATAGGGAATGAGGATATCCCGAACAAGGTGGGAGTGACTTTAGTAAATGACAAGATGCAAGAAGAAAGACTGAGATGGTTCAAACATGTGACAAGGAGATGCACAGATGCTCCAATATGGAGGTGTGAGAAATCTGCTTTGAATGGTTTCAAAAGAGGTAGAGATAAACCGAAGAAGTATTGGAAAGAGGTAATTAGATATGATATGATGTAGTTTAACTTACCGAGGACATGACCTTAGATAGGAGGGTGTAGATGCCACATATTAGAGTAGAATGGTAGTAGGTGGTAGTGCATTGTCTTGTTGTTTGTTCATATTAGTAGTTGTACTATTGCTCTTGTAGTTACTTGTCCTTAGATTTATGTTACTATTTATTGATTATTGTATCTCGATTATCATAGTGTTTCATTGTAGTTTGTTTTTGTTGTTATTAAGTTGTTTCTTGTACTTTAGTTGCTTCTTTTTCTGGCCCGCATATATTCTACTCTTCCTAGACCCAACTTTGTGAGACTACACTGAGTATGTTGTTGACATGTGCTGCTTTTTCCTAGATTGCCAGCTAATTAATTACATAATGATTTCCAATTATTGCTGACTAATCATTATATAATTAGTTGAGGATAGGTTTTAGGCTTGTTCGAGAACTTCAATTATTAAAAATAATAATAATATTTTAAACTTATTTTTCACATTAATTTTATTTAGTATGATGATAATATGAATTGAGCTTGAACAGAAGTGAGGATTCACATAGCTGATCCCAACTTGTTTGGGATTGAGGTTTCGCTGTTAATCATTTGATATATGCGGCAAACTATTCTGTGTGAGCAACCAGAATTCTAAGATGCAGCCACTCTTCACTTGAGCCCAGAACTCCAGGGTTTGCCCATATTAGACTGATATTTAACCAGTGATGCTTCATTATGAACAAAACATAGGACAACACAAAAAAGACATTTTTTTAAATGATATTCAAACAGTCCTAAAAATGCAATCTCAAAATGTTCTTTAGTCTAAAGCTTAACCAAATTTATGATCAAGAAAATTATTGAAAGCATACACTAATAAAATAAAATACCACATACCTGCTTTTGAAGATTTAAAAGGGTTAGTATCTCTTTCCTCAGTTCAAGATGCTCTGCACAGACAAGTTTCGTTGGGACCTTTGGCTTCAAATTAACCTACAGATAGTAGAAATCTTTATCATTCTATAATACAGTTAAACATAGAGGGACAAGAAAGAAAAGAAAGGTGCTAAGGAACAGCAAAATTGATGGGAGAAAATGTAGAACTTGTGCCACACGTAAAATGGTAATTTGACAGTACAAGTCTGGATACTTAGATAACTGAGATTTGACAATGTAACAGAACTTGATCCACATGTAAAATGGCACCCCAACAGCACAAGTTTTGATCATTGGACAACTGAGATAACACTTCTGATGATGAGTAAAAAATCTGGGCCAGGATAAACGCCAGCGTGGTTCCAAAGTACATATACAACAAAACAAATGCATTATAGAGAAGAAACAAACCCCAAGGTCTTGTAAAGTTTGTTCAACCCGTTTGATTGTCCGAAGTCCAGCTGAAGAGCTCGCAGCTTGCACCATTTGCTCCAGTCCATATGTTCTCAAGTACACGCGCAGCTGAAAGTTTTTAGTTAGTGAGTACATTGACATTTGACACTATGCGGATATGATTTTAAGTATTTTTACTTTATCACAAAATTAGTTTGAGCTAATATAACTTCTCAGGCCTTCTAAAGATCAATTTCTTTCCCTGAAGGAACAAAAGTTTTTATAACAAATGGACTCAATACTTACTAAAATAGCTCCCAGCAGGTGTCTAAGATCCTAGTAACCTCACATCTCCACTTTGACATTCTATAGACTATAAAAAGATTACATACACCGCAAACTACAACAGAATCCTAACAATATAACGAACACATGACCTATGAAGATCAAAGAAAGTTTGACTGGATCATCCAAGTTACAGTAACTTCGAAGCTTTTTACTATAAGCAGGACAGAATCACAGAAAGTGGATAGTAGAAATCTTATTCTCAAACATACCATGCGAAGAGAAGCCAAAGTGGAAGCAGTCTCTGACACTGGAGGTGCAGCAATCCCAGAGGGTAATTGAGCATTTGTGGAGGTTGATATTACATCAATACCAGCAGCCTTTTCAGCGCCTTCAGGAGCAGCATCTGACACATCGGGAAGTTCTGTCTCTTCAGCGGCCTCAAAACATGCAATAACCTGGTTAGTGCTGGTTTTCAAAATAATAAACAGGGTGATGGACATCCAATAACTATATCCTCCCTGGGAAAATGTTTCAGCTAAGAAGCTCTAGAACTCTTACCTTAGCAGCTTTCCGTGACTCGGATATTCTTTTTGCTTCAGCAAGAACCTAATACCAAGGTTCAAAAGGTAGGTTATTGATTTAGAAAGAACAAAACAAATACATATAATTATGCAAACGGGCTATCAAGAGGCTTCATTTAAGAACTAGACATGCATTTATAAACACGGAAAGATGTCTAAATTTTCATCAAGGAGGGCATTTAGAAAGGGCAACTAAAACAATAAGTAACAGTATGCACAAACCTCTGCATCCCTACGCTCCTGCAGCTTTGTTTGTGAGAGCACCATCGACAGTGCACGTTTTCGCTCAATCTCTTGAGAGATATTATAAGGCTCCTAGAGTATTGTAAGAAAAAAGTTAGAAATACCACAAGAAACTGAAATTTATAGAACAAAACACCAGCTAGAGGACATAAATATGGAGAAGAAAGCAGGGCGAGGAGACGGTATTGCTCCAAAGAAGTAAATCAGAAAGGAAAATAGTCCTCAGACGAGAAAACCACAACTGTTAACTGACCTTAACAAGGGGATGTCCAGTAACATCAGCAGGAGATGGAGCCCTTGCAATTGTAATAGCACGAGATACTACGTACGACAAGGTGCAAAACCATCATGAAAATAAACAGATATTTCGAGTTATTAATCACATAAAGTGTAAAAGCTAAATTACTTTAAGCAATCGATAAACAACGAGAATTGTAGAATACCACTGTAATAGCGGTCCTTCAGTTCCTCAACTGTACGATTTGAAGGGAACCTATCAGCTATGATAATGAAACGGAGATCAAACCTCTTGCACAGATCAAATAATTGATCCGTCTCTTCCTTGGTCCATGACTAACATGTGAAAATAAGTAAGTAAGTTCACAAATATATTAAGGAATTGAAGAGACAATAACTAGTTCCTTCCAATGACATAAGCATCTGTCCTGACCAGGGAGAATGCATGGAAATTACAAGAACAATCCAAGACCAGTTCTCAACAAAGACAAAAATGATTATTTGTACATTGTTGAAGGATATCAACAAAGATAATATATGAATATCGGTAGCAACATACTTCATATCACGTCAAGCAATTGAAAAGAGTTATGCAAAAGCTACAAAATAAATATCGCAATTGGGTAATTACATAACATGATATTAACATTCAATAAACATTACAAAATATTAAGAGTCATTCAATAAATGACTACGGTGAGGGTGTTATTTCAAGATTCTAATAGAGTTTAAAGTTCAACCCAAAGAAAGATAAATTTGATGATTCTTGATATTGCTTATTTCCAAGCCGATAACACATCTAACTTTGGGTACTATTTTGATACTCACAGGATTGGACAAGAACTTCTCATACTCCTCATCAGTGTACTCGATCACATCCACCGACTGCAGCCATCAGACAGAGCAGATTAACACCATATATAGAAGAACCCTCAGGAACAAGAAGAATCATTGATATACCTTATTATACTTGGCAAATGAATAGTCACCTGTAGGTGGAACACCATTAACAACTCTGACCTGGGATTTATCAAAGCCAAATGAATTTCATGAGTGGATGGTCTGTCAGCTACTTTAAGCAGATTCTAGATCAGTAGGGACACATACCCAATGGTAAAGCTGTAAGTTATCTTTTCTAGCAGAACTTGTGAAAGGAAGCCATTGCCACGTAATCTGAATAGCAATTCAGAAGAATTTATTAGCTTCTCTTAACATCAAGAAGAAGCACCATTAAGAAACATCCACTAGCGAAGATATCCAGATGCCCTACTGTTGTAAATAAGTTGCACGGGTTCACAATTGGCTGGAACTGCACATTAACTTAGATCCAAAAGCAATTATAACAAGTTAGAAATTATGCTGGATCGCTTATTGTCATGTCGCTAGTCCATTTTGGAGAGAAGATAGGAAGCTCTTCTGGTATTCTATATATGCAGAGGAGAAAGACTCAACTGACGTTTTAATGGATAAAAGTGCTTTGCATTTTTTGGTCCAACTTTCTTCTATTCTTTCTTCAACATAGTTTTGTATCTAAATATTCTAGAGTTTGTAGCTATTTTCATGCTACTCTGAGTTCATACTATAGGAAAAGAGCAAGGAATTTCAACAGAGATAAAAGAAGAAGTCCATGAGACAAAGCTCCAAGGATGACAGCAATCACGGAATGACTCAACCACTTGGAAACAAAAGAAAATGGAGTATCACAGCTATGACGAGTTTTTTCCTGACACCAGCTATGAGAATTACTTGGAGATATTGTGGAAGCAAAAGCAAATGCTCGAAAAAAGTGTGGGCAGGGAGAAATAAAAGAATTTTCAATCTGACAGACATGGATTTCTGGTTATCTTTATGCAAATTCCCATACCTCAGTCTCATCTCCACCTAGTATTCACAATCAACCAATTAAGTCTCAATTCCAAATTAGCTAAGGTGAGCAACATGAATGATCCTGCTCTATTCAGGTTCAGTATACAGATAATTGCTTATAACATTTTACTGTTTTACAATGCCGGAGCTACAACTAACGATTCTACTGAAAAGCAAAACATAAGAAGTAACAGAATTAAGCAAAGGAACCTTTTCGGACTCTGAAAGAGCTCGGCGTTTCAATTGATTGATATCAATAGAAGGCATAAGAGGTGCAATACCACCTGTAAGTGCATAAACCTGGAAATCCCCAAAAAAGGAAATCAGCAATTCTGGAGACTACAATAAACAGTATAATGAGAAGGAGAGGAATAACAAACTTCTCGCGAAATGCCATCAGGTTTCCTTTGAGATTCTTTCTGAGGCCTCGACTTCTTTTCTTGGGACATCAAGGGTCCATTTTTGGGCAATCCTAAGATGTCCTTCGCATCCATGTGTAATTGTTTCTGCAAAATTAGGGTTTGCTCTCTGTATGTGCACTGCTAATATTAAAGCACATCTGATAAATTAGTACAAAACTTGAAGGAAATAGGGCTTTTCTGTGTGAAAAATTCACGGAACAGAGAAGAAGAACGATCCCTTCCCCTTTTTGAGCGCGAAATCGAAGAACGGATTTGCATTTTGGCGAGGACCGGGTCGGGCCACGAATTGCCCCAGTCCAGTCAATTGGGCCATAACCTGTTCCAACGATTCACTGTAATGGGCTGGTCGCACCGGGCTCTTTTTCCTCTATCAGGATGGGAAAAAAACATAACTAGGCACTTTTGCATAAATAATTACATATACATGGCCATATTTAATATTTTTGCAATTCTGATATAGTTAATATTTACTTCCATAACAATTTTGAATTATCAGAATATAATAAATCAAATTTATGTTGAATAAGGGAGACTTTTAAGGGACCACAACTCTTGTGTTCCCCTTCTTAAGGTAACAATAACTATCCATCCATCCATAAAATCAGTAAAATACAGTTAATCGGAGAATATAAATTTTTTCCTTGGACTAAAGATTACCCATATGAGCACATCTAAATTTCTCAAATGGAAGAGGAAATTGCAGTTTTGGTGCAATATCGCGGTGAATAGGATAGCGAACACAATTTCAATAATTTTGTTGTTGATGGCATAACGCTAAAATTGGGTTCGAATTTGGATAAGATTCTTGATGTAATTACTAAGATATTGGAAAGAATTATATCAGTTAGTTAGTTATAATATTAGTTAGGCTCCTTTAATATTTGGTAGTTAGTTGATTAACTGTAGTTAGCATGGTATCATGAGCAAGGAGAGGAGTTTCAATTTCTCGAAATAGTTAATAGTTGATTAGCATAAGCATTCGCCAAAAATCAGCTCGAGTCGATGGCAACAATGACGGATCCCGCAACTGACGCCACTGCTGGCATTGCGAATCAAGTTGAAACTCTCGATCAAATTGAAAGGAGGCGAAATCACCCGCTGTATTTGCACAATTCAGACACTCCGAGGTCTGTTCTTACCGTTGTACAGCTCACAGGAACGAAAAACTACTCACTGTGGAGTAGATCTATGTTGATCAATCTCCGAGCTAAAAGTAAGCTCAGATTCGTACTTGGGACATGCAGAAGAAGTGACTACAAAGGAGAGATAGAGGAGCAATGGGAGAAGTGTAACGCATTTATCCTGGCTTGGATCATGAACACTGTGTCAAAGGAGCTCCTCAGTAGCATTGTCTATGCAACAGATGTGACAATGATGTAGGCTGATCTAAAGGAGAGATTTGACAAAGTTGATGGATCCAGAGGATACCAATTACATAGGGAAATTTGCACAATTAATCAAGGTAACATGTTGGTTTCTGCTTATTTTTCGAAACTAAGGTTGTTGTGCGTGGTTTCTGCTTATTTTTTGAAACTGAGGTTGTTGTGGGATGAGTTTGATGCATTGGTTCCCCCACCTTCATGTAATTGTGACAATTCTAAGACTTATATTGATCATTTGGCATGTCTGAGGTTGTTTGCTTTCCTAATGGGGCTGAGTGACGTGTATGCCCATGCTCGTAGCCAGATATTGATGTTGAGTCCTTTGCCTAGTATTGGCAAAATTTATGCCATGATTATGGCAGATGAAGGCCAGAGATTGGCTGCTAGTTCACATGCAGGACACAATGTACCAGAGCAGATGGCTCTGTATGCAGGGAGAGAAAGTCTTCCTAGTATACCAAATTAGATGGCCCTATATGTAGGGAGAGGAAATCTCCCTAGGAAGTTTCAGACAAGGAAAAAGAACTGAGATCAGATTTATAGTTACTGTAAGCTCCAAGGCCATGTAAGAGAAGAGTGTTACAAGTTGAATAGTTATCCTGCTGATTTGAAATTTAAGAAGAAGTCTGGGGGACCAACTAATCTGATACAGAATGGCAGAAATCAAGATGCAGTCAATCAAGTGGCTGCCACAAAAAATAAGATGGAATTAGTTGGTACTTTTGCTCCTGTGAGTAATATGATGACAGGAAAGTCTATTGATTCTAGCTCTATCATATCCACACAACCAACTTTTACTCCTAGTCAGTACATTAGGATCTTGCACATGTTGGAAAGGGAAGATGCACGGACAAGTTCAGGCAAGGCACCAGATAACATGGCCAATATGGCAGGTATGAATATCACACTTAATGCTTTATCTGTAAGCAATGGTAGGATGCAGGGTAAGACTGAAAGAGGGCAGGGAAGTTGGATAGTAGATTCAGGTGCCACATGTCATATGACACACAAGCTAGATAAGCTTTGCATACATCTAGTTGTGTCAATAGGAAGGTGCACTTACCTAATAGTGAAACTGCAAAAGTATCACATATTGGCTGCTATAGTACAATTGATAGGAGAGTATTAGATAATGTATTGGTAGTGCCTGCATTCAAACACAACCTGCTTTCAGTATCTAAATTGACTAAGCAGCTGAATTGCTCAGTTAATTTCTTTCCTG
Organism: Solanum virginianum; assembly: GCA_000787875.1. Classification (NCBI taxonomy): domain Eukaryota; kingdom Viridiplantae; phylum Streptophyta; class Magnoliopsida; order Solanales; family Solanaceae; genus Solanum; species Solanum virginianum. The sequence goes on from DF362036.1 coordinate 41,013, forward strand.
AGTTCTTTGTACTTCAGGACCTCTCCAGTGGAAAGGTGAAGGGGATTGGTAAAGAGAGTGATGGATTATACTATCTCCCTGCAGCACTGTAATATGAGGAAGATAAAGAAAATCAGACAGTGTTGATGGCACAAAGCTCCATTACAGAGAAGTTGTTATGGCACAATAGATTAGGTCATCCTTCTATGAAAGTGTTGCAATAATTGTTCAAAGATAAGCAGCTCAGTGACAGTAATGAATGTAATAAGTGTTCTATTTGTCCCCTTGCTAAGCAAACCAGATTGTCATTTCATATGAGTATGTCTAGGGCATTAGCCATTTTTGATTTGATTCATTTGGATGTATGGGGACCTTACAGAATTGCAACTCATAATGATTTTAGATTCTTTTTAATAATAGTTGATGATCACTCAAGAATGTGTTGGTTATATTTGCTGAAATTGAAGGTGATGTATTTTCTGTGTTGAAGTCTTTTATGAAATTAGTGAAAACTCAGTTTAATAGGAATGTTAAAAGGATAAGGACTGACAATGGACTGAGTTCTTTGAGGTCTTTTCTGAAATTGGTGCAAACTTAATTTAGTAAGAATGTTAAAAGGATAAGGACTGACAGTGGTGCTGAGTTCTTTAATAATGAATGTTGCAGTATACTGAAATCTCTTGGTATTATCTATGAGAGTAGTTATCCATATACTTCACAGCATAATGGAGTAGTTGAAAGAAAACACAGGCATATACTTGAGGTAGCTAGAGCAATCAGGTTTCAAGGCAACATTCCTATCAAGTTTTGGGGAAAGTGTGTTATCTGTTGTGTATCTGATTAATAAGCTTCCCACTGCAGTTTTAAAAGACAAGTCACCATATGAGTAGTTCCATGGACATAAGGCAGGTATCAATCACTTGAAGACTATAGGTTGTTTGTGCTATGCAACTAAGTTGATCAAATAGGACAAATTCTCTCTTAGAGCTGAAACCTGTGCACTGATGGGGTATTCATCCACCCAGAAGGGGTATTTGTTGTATATTCTATCTGACAGGAAGTTTATTGTCAGCAGAGATATCATATTCAAGGAAGACATGTTTCCATTTAAGCAAGTTTTCAATACACAACAACCATTATTTCCTACAGAATCTATTGTAACCTCAGATGATCTCTTTGTGTGTGATGGGGATAAGGACCTTCCTGTGCCTATTCTAGTAGCTGATGCATACTCAGAAGGGGATCCAATGGTCATGCATGATTCTCTATCAGCTCCAGAGGTTATCTCAAATGAATGGTGTGATACTCAACCTAACAATGATCCACCTAACAGTGACACTACTGCAGTTCCAGTCAGAAAATCTACTAGAATCTCTCATCCTCCTATCTGGATGAGAGATTATGTGAGCTAGACATCTAAATCTCATTGCCATTCTCAGAGCAACTATGTGTCCTATGATAATATATCCTCCAAATACAAAGCTTATTTGTCTAAATTCTCCACAGATGTTGAGCCAAAGACTTTTGAGAAAGCAATCAAAGACAAAAGGTAGATAGATGTCATGCAGCAAGAAGTACAGGCATTAGAGGAAAATGGAACTTGGGAGATAGTTAAACTGCCAGAAGGGAAGAATATTGTAGGTTACAAATAGGTGTTTAAAATCAAGCACAAGGTTGATGGTCAGATTGATAGGTTCAAGGCTAGGCTGGTAGCTAAAGGCTATAGCCTAACTGAGGGGATTGACTACCAGGAGACATTCTCTCCAGTAGTTAAGATGACAATAGTTAGATCTATTATAGCACTGGCTACCACTCAGAATTGGAACTTATTTCAGATGGATGTCTTCAATGCATTTCTGCAAGGAGACTTATTGGAAGAAGTATATATGGAGCTGCCTAAGGGGTTCTATAATAATGAGAAGCATAAGAATCTTGTGTGCAAGTTGGTGAAGTCTTTATATGGACTCAAGCAGGCTTCAAGGCAGTAGAATGCTAAACTGACTGAAGCACTGCTGAGTTCAGGTTATTCACAAAGCCACCTAGATTACTCCTTGTTCACAAAGAAAAGGGGAGGTGGAATAGTGATAGTATTAGTGTATGTTGATGATCTATTACTCACAGGAAATGATGCAGAGTTGATAGAGGAGACTAAACATACACTGCACAGTCATTTTAAAATTAAAGACTTAGGGGAACTTAAGTACTTCTTGGGCATTGAATTCATGAGGTCCAATGAAGGTATTGTGATGAACCAAATAAAGTATGCACTTGAATTGATAGCTAAAGTAAGGTTTAGCAATGCTAAACCTTACATGACACCCCTGGACTGCAATCAAAAGTTGACTAGTGTTGAGTTTGATCCAGAAATCTTGTATGAAGATATTACAAGATATCAGAGATTGGTGGGAAAGCTACTTTATCTCACTCGTACAAGGCCAGACATAGCCTTTGCAGTCCAAATGCTAAGCCAATTCATGCAGCAGCCCAAAATGTCACACTGGAAAGCTGCATTGAGAGTTATTAAATACATCAAACTGGAACCTGGTAGGGGATTGCTCATGAGTTCTAAACAGAAGCCTTAGTTAAGTGGTTATTGTGATGCAAATTGGGCTGCCTGTCCAAGCACAAAAAGATCAATTACTGGATTCATTCTAAAGTTTGGTGATTCACCTATTTCCTGGAAGTCCAAGAAGCAGCATACAGTATCTAGAAACTCCACAGAGGCAGAGTATAGGAGTCTAGCTGTATTGACAACTGAAGTTATATGGGTCACAAGCTTATTCAAGGAGTTGGGTGTAGCATTGATGGAACAAGTTCTCATTCACTATGACAACAAATCAGCCTTACAGATTGCAGTCAATCTAGTCTTCCCTGAGCGAACAAAACATATCGAGATAGATTGTCATTTCTTTAGAGAAAAAATCCAGCAAGGGCTCATCAAGACTGTCTACATTCATAGCAAAGAACAACAAGCCGACTTGCTTACTAAAGAACTTGGAAGGACACAACATGATCTCTTACTTAGCAAGCTTGGATTATTGAATTTCTTCAATACATCTAGCTTGAGGGGGAGTATTGGAAAGAATTATATCAGTTAGTTAGTTATAATATTAGTTAGGCTCCCTTAATATTTGGTAGTTAGTTGATTAACTGTAGTTAGGGTGTTATCATGTGGAGGAGAGTACACTTTAGTTAGTGTAGGCCACAAATTAAATATATGTATATATGCTTATACACTTTACTGAATATACAATCAAAAAGCATTCTTCTTCATTCACTCATTTCTTCTTCTCCAATACATTGCTCCATCTCCAACCCTCTCGTTTACAGATACTTGGGGTTTATGCTACCATAGATACAGTTGAAATTAAATATTCCGTGAAGCATAATTATACTCCAATGAAGATATACAACTATAGGAGTTTGAAATGGTACTTGGATTTGAAAAGAAAAAGTTCCTTCATAGATTTTCCTTTGTCTATAACCTTGAAGGAGAAAGATTATGATGGAATTATGTCAAACTCAAATTCTATCAATTCAAGTTCCACTTCTACCCAGGATTTGCAACTGGTACATTGTGCTAAAGTCAGTGATTCACTTATGTTAATGGATGAAAACTACTCTCATGCTGTAATGAAAATCGATAAAGATGGTATAGTTAGTAGTAGATTTCATAAAGAGGTAAAAAAAGGTTAGTTGTATGCAAACAAGGAGATACTCCACGACGTGTTGAATTACCTTGCTATCAAAGAGAATTTTCAGTTCAAAGTTGAGCGTTCAAGTTCGACAAGGTAATATATGAACTTCAATCTATGGGAGCAATTATTTTTGTGAGTTTGTACCAAGTTAGAAGCAGTTCTTGTTTTTCTGTTTTCTATCACCAAACGTAAACATCAAGTATATATTGCTTGATATAAAGTATATTCCTAGTATATAATACTTGGTATATACTTTAGATTTATGGATAATAGTGATCCATGGTATATTATTCTGTTTCTCTGTTTTCTATCACCAAACATAAACGTCGAGTATATATTGCTTGGTATAAAGTATATTCCTAGTATATAATACTTAGTATATACTTTAGATTTATGGATAATAGTGATCCATGGTATATTATTCTGTTTCTCTGTTTTCTATCACCAAACATAAACGTCGAGTATATATTGCTTGGTATAAAGTATATTCCTAGTATATAATACTTAGTATATACTTTAGATTTATGGATAATAGTGATCCATGGTATATTATTCTGTTTCTCTATTTTCTATCACCAAACATAAACGTCGAGTATATATTGCTTGGTATAAAGTACATTCTGTCACGACCCAACCCATGGGCCGTGACTGGTACCCGATAGGGCACCCTGACAACATGATCAAATCAAAGCCTAACATGAGTTACTATTCATTTTACAGAAAT